>PUFA01000608.1:0-148678 GCA_003508835.1 Eonycteris spelaea | reverse complement strand
AACTCAGATGGAAAACATGGATGAGAATTTACTAGTATTCTAGCACTTACTGCCCTGGATTGGCTTTACAATGATGCTGAAGGTGACCTATTGGAGAATGAAAAACTGGCCCAAAGAAACCTAGATAAATTCTTGCAATTGTTTTCCCTAATGTTGAAACTGGTCCAAATTGAGATACTGTGACGGTGACACAGCATTTGCCCTGGATTTAAAGTGGACTCTTTAAAACAGTTTGCCGCTATGTAAGTGAAGCTGGAATTATCCAGACGATGCAGACCTCATAGCTCCAGTCAGAAGGCATGTGGCTATGGTTGTGGCTGCTGAGTCACTGAGTTTCAAGGCTAAACTAAACGGTGCTTCATGAAGACCTTATCACTTGATATAAAGTGTTTGACATGCTGACAACATTGTAATTCATTTGGTTGAGTCATGAGCTGCTTGCTGCCATGCCAGTCAAAACTGAAAACAATACAAAGCTTTGTTAATGGAACAGAGTTTCTCCCTCCCTCTATGTCTCCAATAGCTCCCATGCACTCCAACTTAGCTTTTTAAAGATAAAAGCGAAATGGGGCTGACCCCAAGGGGAATGGGCCATACATCCTCATCTGAGTATGCTGGAGAAATTTGGGGGAGAGGTAAAACTCAAACTTTAATGGTTTTGTTGGATATGAGTGCTCAAATCACTATCCTACCTGGAGCTGTGGAAGGAAAAGGTTCTTGGATTCAGCTAATGGGATTTGAGCAGGATTCACAGGAGGCAGAGCAGCTAATTAAGTTTGTGAATGGGACCTTTGGGCCAGTTCAACATACCATGGTTGCTGCTTTTATATCTGAATATGTAGTAGGAATTAATGTGCTGTGTATTTGTACTTCTACATCTTATAAATGGAAATTCTCTCAATTGGGAAGAGTCACATGTAGAAAAGTAATAGTGGGACACATTCATTGCTCTTCAACCTCCTCTCTGGCCCTATTCCTGGGTAATTTAATAGAAATAGCATAGCATTCCAGGAGAAACAAGATAAATACCTTGATTAAGGACTTAAGGGAACAGGGACAGTAAGAGAATACAGTATTCTACATAGTAGTTTTACGTGTCCAATGAAAAAAGACTAACAAGAGCTAGAGGCTTACTAAATTATTGCTAACTGAATTCAGTTTTTACTCCCATTAACCCAGGTCTTCTAGATATTGTGACTAAAAATTGAATCTATTATACAGAATAATAGCACTTGTAATGCTGCTGCAGATATTGCCAATGTTTTATTTGCCATACCAGTAGCATCAAGAATCAAGGTAAAGTTTTGCACCCATGCCACAAAACTTCAAATGTATGCTTGCTGTGTTCTCCAGGGCTACCTAAACTTTCCTGCCATCAGAACTTAAGACAAGTGCTCTATCTTTCTGAATTCTATAACTTTTTACTATATAGACATTGTACTATTGGTTGAATCAGAAACCTCCATTTTAACAATACTGAAGATAGTGTTATCACACCTCTGCCAGTACGGAGGCTGATAAACCCAACAAAATTCAGGGGCCCACTTGCCAAGTAGTTTCTTGGGTCAACGTGGACAGATACACAAGGCTTAATCACTCTGTCAAGGAAAAACTGCTGCCTCTTGGGTCCTACACGTCAAAGATAAAACCGTTTGGAACTATTTGGGTATTATGAACAGTGTGTGTCTTGCTTGGGCATTCTACTTGGTCCTTCACATCAGCCAAGCCACAAATCATAATCTTTGAGGGGACCCCAAAGAAACAGGCTGAGTTGAATCTGTCCAGCAAGCTGTGGCACACACTCTTCCTTTGGGCCCCCACAACTTTAATGACTCCTTTGAGCTACAAGTTTCTGTGACTGATGATTTTTCCAATCACATCCTCTGGTAAAGGAAACAGCCTCTACCTTGAGGCATCCCTTGGCGTTTTTGGACTCCTTTTTCTCTAATAAAGCTGTCAGGTATATCCCTTTTGAAAAGCAGCTATTACATTGCTATTGAGCTGGTGTCAAAATTGAACACTCACCCAAGGAGGTCTTGTGACTCTCTAGCTCAATATTTCCATTTGGGGGTGGATAAAGACTTAATGATTAATATGGTTGGAAAGACCCAACAAGCTTCCATTTTCAAATAGAAAAGGTATATTCAAGAACTCAGCAGGCCTGGCCCACAGCATCTTGGCTTTACATGAAATAAAGGCAACCATCCCCGTGGGAGAAATTACCACTATACCAACCCTACCACCCCATCTTCTAAAACCACTAGTTCAATGGTTAATTACTACTATATATTCAGATATAAAAGCAGCAACTATGGTATATTGAACTGGCCCAAAGCGTCTCATTCACAATGGAACCCTCAATTCATAGAGTTTTGCCTCAATGTCTTGGCCTGGTTCTCTGATGCTTAGGCTAATCTAGAACCAAAGGTATCCACTGAGCTGCTGTGGCAGCTGTTCAGCCTCATCTCCAGCTATACAGAACTGAAAATGGACATGGTCACCCATCAGAGGACAAATCTCAAGGTCATTCTCACACTTCTGGCCAATACTCTTCTTGATGAACCTTGTAGATATTTACTGTTATGATGGCCTAGCTGTTCAGTTGCCACTTAGAAAACTAAAGATGGATAGATTAAAGATTTCTTTCTTTGGGGCTGCAAACTATAGAAACAAGTTCTGGCTACTGACCAAGTTGTCAGAGTTATGCATGTAGATGCCACGTGAGGGCCCATGCTCTGATAAGACTGACTGGAATTAAGATGATGCTCAGGTCTATACTGATCAGATTGCCAATTAATGCTGCCTGGTTCTGTCACTGCACTGCACATGGCAATGCATCCACCATCATAGACTGGGCAAAAAGTAAAAGACTTTATATTTTTTGATGCAAAGGTTACCACTACATGCAAGACTTTGACCCTTGTCAAATGTTAATCTGGTTGTCTCATAGTGGAGTAGGAGATACAGCACAGGGCTCTGCCAACTCTTAGGAGATCAGCTACATGCAGCCTTTGGCCCCACCTCAAGATTACCTATATGGTAATTACCTATATGTGGTTCCTCACACATATTGATACTGTTCACATTATGGGTTGCTCTTCTAGTCCAATCAGCTGACTCCAGCCCCATTATTATGGTTCTTGAAAATAATCTAAACATTCTAGACCATCTGAAGTTTGACAATGGTTTACTTTGTTTTTTGACAATAAATACTCAATGGTAGAACAATAGATCACGAATAGGATAGATCTACACCAGTAGATCATGTTGCCTTCAGAACACTGTGGCGCTCTCTCCAAAATTAGGCTACATTTTGTTTCTAAGTAGAGTTTACTAGAAAGATAACCAATTTGTTATTTACATGCATCCTGTGAAAATTTTACCTACAATGAGAACCCTCCCATTAGCAATTATGGTACAAAATTTGTCCCTAACTTTAGCTGAAGTGATCAATGACATCACCTTGGGCCTAGGAGGCATATAGGTAAACATCAGCTCACTGGTTGGAGTTGTTATAGAAGACAGAATTGCCCTAAAATTTCTCCTTATGGACAAGGTAGAGTGTGCAATTGTTAATACATCCTGCTGTACTTTTATGAACATTCCAGGTCAAGTGGAAATATCAATACAGAAACTTAAGGAGAAAGACATCTGGATTTCTAAGGTGGACCTTGTTGGTTACAGGATTTGTTTAACTGGTTGCGTCTGAAATCCTGAGGGGCATGGTTGAGGTCAAAACTGAAGGTTGCTCTTATCTTGCTGCTTGGAGTCCTGTTAATAACAGTTTTAATTATGGTATGAGACAAATTGAACAGATTTGGTCTCAGCTTCTTATAGTCAGACTAAATGAAGTGGCTGATTGAGTAGTTTAATTGTGGAAAAATTGACCAGAAGCCAAGATGGTATAGAAATGAAGAGTGAATATCATTGGGTAATGATTTCCCATGAATCTGAAACTTCTGCATGTTTTGCAAGGAAGACACTGACTGCACTTTGTTATATTATTATATATTATCTTTTCAATGTTTGTATAGCAAACAGTCTTATAAGGCAGAGATAGTTTCTCCATCAGGAGGAAAGAAAAGGCATACTTAACTGTCCAATATAATAAAGATTATGTATCTCATTGGAACAAAGGACAGGCCCATTATAAAATGTTCAGTTCTCTCGTTTTGAGGTAGTAACTCAGATTTTAGAGAACCTAAACATTTAATCCTATAATCCTGTAATCCATGCTGATATCATCTGGCTTTCTTCATTCAGTCCTTTGGAAATTGGAACTCTGGGAATTAGCACAAAAACGCAGATATTCTGGTTATTGCCATAGTGTGAGTAATACACTTTCTTCACTGACCCAGGAGTCTTGTGTTTTCTATCAGGATCATCAAACTGTCACCAGTTAACTTTTAAGCTTGCAAGTAGGATGAAATCTCAGATGCTTCACAGTTCTTGGTACACCTCTGTGTTGTAGGCAGGTCTGATATTAATGTTCCCATTTTACAGGTAAGATAATTGAGACTCAAAGACACTCAGTAAGTTATTTTGATGAACGTCACCTAATTGTTTTTCAGAAGGTTTTGTTATGCCCCGACTCATATCTCCAGGAACCACCAAGGAGCTGACACCGATGCAAGAGCAAGAGGGAGTTTATTTCAGACTCGAGTCCGGACCTCACTCCGCACACCGATGTAGCAGTGAATAGGAGGCGGTCCCGAACATGGGGCTTTAGGGGTATTCGAAGGGAAAAAACGTAAGCAGGGGAGCAATGTCTTGGGTTACAGGATTGGTACAACAAGATTGACCTTTAGCGGGATTGGCTGGGTGATGGCGCCAAGGAACAAGGTGGGGAATTTGGAGAGTTACTTTTCATAGTTGCTCTGATTGGCTGAGTCTAGGGTGGGTGAGCGTCTTGCTATCTGCGGTTTTTCCAGGAACTGGCCTGTGCCTAAGATGGAGTCTTATACCTAAGATGAAGTCACCTAGGTTCTTCAGTTTGTACCAATTTCCACTAGAATGTAGTTTATGAAAGTGCCTATCCCTTGCATTTTACCAATATTGGGCATTATATTAAATTTTTTTTACATCTAATGGATAAAAAATTGGTAACTCATAATTGTTAAATGTTATTTTTATTACTAACAAAGGTGAATATCTTTTCCCAAGTGATTCATGTCGCCAAAAGTTCTGTTCCATTGGCTTTCCTTCCTGGCAGAAAAATTCAACCAAGAGAGTAATTGCCTTGCTGAGGGGATGCCACAAGGCAGACTCTTCATTTAATACAATTATAAAAGACTTCTGTCATTTTGTAGTTGAAAGGGTCTTCTTCTTAGACACAAAACAAATAAACGAAACCAAAGATCTTTGGTTATAAGTCCCTGGACATGATGTCAAGGTTTGTAAATGATTAGAGTTACACTTTAAACAACAGGTACCTGTATTATATGTAACTTGGCACTGTGTCATACACTTAATAATAAAAAAGACTTCAGGTACAGAGAATTTAATTGATACATATTATCTGATTGAAGTATCATAATAACCTTGCAGGCTAGGCACCAATGCATTTTATACGTGAGGAAGTTGAGACTTATAAATGGCGAGAGGGCCAATAGAATAAAAAGGGTCAAATACATGGTGATGGAAGGACACTAGACTTCGGGGGTGAGCATAGAGTATACATATATTGTATTATGATATTGTACACCTGACATTATGTAATGTTATTTATCAATGTTACCCCAAGACATTTAACAAAAACAATAAATTTTAAAAATCATATAACCATCTCAATAGATGAAAAAAAGCATTTGAGGGGAGGGAAAAAATGACATAGGTGACAGAGGCTCTGTTCATCTCTCTGGTGACCAAATCAAAGTTACATAAGGGACAAACAGTAAGGAAAATCACCTAGGATCTAGATGAACAAGCCATACAACTAGGGAGAAAATCCAAGAAATCACCCTGCAATGGCAGAAGGTAGGACAGGGTGAGGGTGCAGGGCTGCCTGGTTTCAAGTGGCTGAGTGAGATGGAGGCTGCAGCAGTGGCAGATGCCTCTTAAAGGGGCCCCATCTGTGAGTGAATTTTTGTGGAAATGAAACTGCTCTCTCTGAGCACCAGTGCTGATTCGGCTGTGTGCAGGGGGCACCAGAGACTTATAGGGAGACATTGTCGGAGTGAGGGCCGAGGCGAGACTCACTCTGCACAGAAGTGTCAGTGGTATCCATTGTCCCCTGTTCAGCCCTCCCCCCTACCAGTGTGCAGACACAGTGCCACCATAGCCATGATGTCATCAAACTGAATAACAGAGGTTGATCTGCCCAGAGGATGCCATGAAACCCTGCCGCCCCCAACTCAGGGCACCATCCAAGCCACAACCTGGTATATCCTCAGTGAGTGAGGTGCTCCTTACTGAACAGCACATAGACTCATACTGGTGGCAACTGGCTTCGGTTTCCGGTGTGTCTGAGGCAACTATAAGCACAGTATCTTTGGATTGCTTGCTGAATCTTAACATTTGGCCCTGGAGGGGCAGAGGCTGGGGCTAAATTTGGCCTGCAGCTGAACCCCTCTCAGGACTGTGCCACTGGACACCTACTTCACTAATCCACACTAATATGACCAGAAGACTTAAGAGCTTTGCTTAGAATATAGAAACAAACACAGAAAGGCAGCCAAAATGAAAAGACAAAGAAGCAGAAACCATATGAGAGGACAGAACAGAGATCCAGATATAATGGAGTCAAGTAATCTAATAGATGCAGAGTTCAAAACACTGGTTATAAAGATGCTCAATGAACTTATGGGAAATGTAGATAAATTCAGTGAGAACTTCAACAAGAGATAAAAAACATAAAACATGGAAATGGAAATTATAAAAGGAAACCAGTCTGAAATGAAGAAAACTTTATCTGAGATGAGAAGTGTATTAAATGGAATAAATATAAAGAAAGGATCAAATGCCCTATCTATAGGACAAGAAAGCCAAGTACACTCAAGCAGAATGGCAAGAGATAAGATGCCAAGACTATAAAAATAATTTAAGGAACATATGGGACACTGTTAAGGGTCCAAATAGCCACCTGATATGTGTAACTGAAGAAAATCAAGATGTTGAACAGCTGTTTGAAGAAATAATATGGAAAACTTTCCTAACCTGGTGAAGGAAATGAACATAAAACCCCAGGAAACTCAGAGAATCCCCCAAATCAGGGATCCAAAGATGCCCACACCAAGACACATCATAATTATAATGCCAGAGGTTAAATTCAAAGAAAGAATATTAAAAGCAACAAGAGAAAAACAGATAGTTAGTTACCTATAAGGGAAAACGCATAAGACTGGCAGATGATTTCGCAAAAGAAACTATGCAAGACAGAAGGGCTTGGCAAAAAATATTCGTCAGGATGAAGACCCAGGATATACGACCAAGGATACTTTACAGTAAAGTTATCATTTAGAGTTGAAGGATAGATAAAGAGCTTTCCAGACACAAATAAGCTAAAGGAATTTATCACCACTAGGCCAGTGTTACAGGAAATGTTATAGGGACTTCGTTAAGAAAAACATATATCAAAAACAGGAATAAAGGATGGTAACAACTGCATTCTTATCAACAATTACTTAAATGGAAAAAATTAAGTGCTCCAACCAAAAGGTAGAGTGTCTGAAAGGATAAGAAAAGAAGACCCCTACATATCCTGCCTACAAAAGATTCACTTCAGATTAAAAGACACACACAGACTAAAAGGAAGGGATGGAAAAAAGATATTGCTTTGATGGACCTAGAAGGTATTTAAGTCAGACAGAGAAAGATAAACACTCTATGATTTCACTTATATGCAAATCAAAGGAATAAAAGAACAAACTAATCAAAAACAGACTCACAAATATAGTGGACAATTTGGTGACAGACAGAGAGAGGGGTTGGAGTGTTGGGAGAATGAGGTGACGGCTTAAAGAAGTGCAAATTAGTAGTTGATGGATGGTCATGGGATGGGGAGCACAGCACAGAGAATGCAGTTAGCATTAATATGTTGGCTAGGTGGAGGGTCAGAGGAGGGGTGGAACAATTGGGGGGATCATTTTATGAACGATACAGATGTCTAACCATGTACTGTATACTTGAAACTAATTACAATAATAAATATTTTTTTAAAAGCATTTGACAAATTTTACTTCCATTTATCATATGAATCTCAACAAAGTGGGTATAAGAGGGAATATACTTCAGTGTAATAAAGTCCATATGTGACAAGCCCACAACTAAATCATAAAAATGGTGAAAAACTGAAGGCTTTTTCTCTAAGTTCAGGAACAGGACAAGAATGCCACCCTCACCACTTTTATTCAACATAGTCCTGGAAGTCTAACCATGGCAAGTAGGCAGGACAAAGAAATTAAAAGTATCCAAATAGGAAAGGCAGAATTAAGAATTTCTATTTCTAGTTGACATGAATTATATATAGAAAACCCTGAAGTATGCAGCAAAAACTCTTAGACTATCAAAAAATTCAATAAAGTTGTAAGATATAAAATCAATACTCAAATAAGTTTCATTCTATGCACATATAACAAACTATCAGAAATAGAAAAGTAATCAATTTGATTTATAAGTACATAAAAATATCTCAGAATAATTTAACCGAGAAGGCGAAAGACCTGTACACTGAAAACTAAGATACTGCTAAAAGAAATTGAAGAAGACACAGTAAATGGAAAGGTATTCTGTGTTCAAGGATGAAAGAAATAATATTGTTTAAATGTTCATACTACCACATTAATCTACAGGTTCACTGCAATCCTTATCAAAATTCCAATAGTATTTTTCACAAAAATAGAACAAACCATCCTAAAAGTTGTATGGAACAATAAGAATCGTAATAGCCTAAGCAGTCTTGAGAAAGAACAAAGCTGGAGGCATTATGCTCCTAATTCAAGTTATATACAAAGTTAATTAAACAAACAAATGGTACTGGCACAAAAAAGGCACATAAATCAATGGAACAGAAGATAGAGCCCCCAAACAAATCCACACATATGGTCAATTAATTTATGACAAAAGAACCAAGAATATACAATGGGGAGAAAGAACAGTCTCTTCAATAAATGGTGTTTGAAAAATTGGCCATATACCAAAGAATGAAAACTAGACCACTGTTTCAGACCATTCACAAAAAAAAATTAACTCAAAACGTAGTAAAGATCTGAATGTAAAACAAAAGTCTTAGAAAAAACATATTTGTCTTGGTGATGACTTTTTGGATCTGACACCAAATCTAGAACAACAACCAACAAAATAAAAATTAAAAAGTGAGAATATATAAAAATAAGAGCATCTACACAGCAAAGAAAATCATCAACAAAATGATAGACAACCCAGTGAAAAAGAAAATATTTACAAAGCAAATATCTGATAAGGGGCTCATATCAAAATATATAAAAACAATTTAACAACTCAAAAAGAAACCAAAGAATTTGATTTAGAAATGCGCAGAAGATCTGAATAGACATTTTTTTCCCCAAAAGACATACACATGGCCAACAGGTACATGAGAAAATGCTCAATATCACTAATCATGAGGGAAATGCAACCCCAAACCATGATGAGATAGCACCTCTCACAATGGCTTTTATCTGAAAGGTAAAGAATAATGTTAGAGTAGATGTGAAGAAAAGGGAACTCTTATACATTGTTTGGTGAGAATGTAAATTGGTGCAGCCACTGTGGAAACAGCATGAAAGTTTTTCAAATAAAAAGTTAAAAATAGAACTACCACATAATCCAGCAATTCCACTTTTGGGTATCTATCAGAAAACAAAAACAAAAAACAGACTTGAAAAATATATGCACATCCATGTTCATTGCAGCATTATTTACAATAGCCAAGATACAGATACAACCTAAGTGTCATGGTTGAATGGAGAAATAAGATGTATTATAGATATACAATTTAATATTATTCAGCCATAAGAAAATAATGAAATCTTGCCATTTTCAACAATATGAATGGACTGCAAGGGCATTATGCTAAGTGAAATAAGTCAGAGAGAGAAAGACAAATACAGTGTAATTTCACTTATATGTGGGAATCTAAAAACCCAACCAAACCTAGATAAGCTCATAGAGAACAGATTGGTGCTTGCCTAGGAAGGGGGTGGAGGGTGGGAGAAATGGGTGAAGAGAGTCAAAAGGTACAAACTTCCAGTTATAAATAAATAGGTAATGAGGTTTAATGTACAGCATGGGGACTATATATAGTTAGTAATACTGTATTGTATATTTGAAATTTGCTAAGAGAGTAGATTTTAAAAGTTCTTATTACAAGAAAAAAATTCTGTAACTGCAGTGGTGAATGTCAACTAGTATTATTTTGATGAACATATATGCAAATACTGTATATATCGTAATATATACAAATATTGTGCCATTGTGTTGTACACACAAAGCTAACATAATTTATGTCAATTACACCTCAATAAAATATATATAAAGAACTAGAGAAGGCTTGCTCCATCCAAAGAGAGCAGTGTCTACTAACCTCCAGCAGCCTATGGAGAATATGAACCCAATGTTGCCAGAGCATCTGAGTTTTTTCAAGAGAAGCTAGAACAAGCATTTTAAAATAACAAAACACCCAATTTTAGAGAAATATTTTTATTAAAATACAACTAGCATACAATATTTTATTAGTTTCAGGTGTATACATAGTTATTCAACATTTATAAACTAGAAAAGTGATCAACACGATAAAATCCAGCAACTATCTGACAACATACAATGCTATCATATTATTACTGACTATATCCCCTACACTGTACACCACATCCCTGTGACTTATTTGTTTTATATCTGGAAGTTTGAAACAACATCTTATTCCTCTTCACCTTCCCCCCTTTTTTGATTTTTGGGTTACAGTTGACATTCAATATTATATTCATTTCAGGTGTACAGCATAGTGGTTCGACATTTACGTAATTTACAAAGTGATCCCCTGACTACTCTAGTATACACCTGACACTATACATAGTTATTCCAATATTATTGACTAAATTCCCTGTGCTTTACTTTAGATCCCATGAATATTTTGTAAACTACTAATTTGTATTTCTAAATAGCTTCACCTTTTTCACCCTGCCCACAAACTCCCTCCCATCTGGCAACCATCAGCTTGTTCCCTGCATCTATGAGTCTGTTCTGTTTTGTTCATTTTGTTTGTTTGTTTTGTTTGTTCGTTTTGTTCTTTAGATTCCACATATAAGTGAGATCATATGGCACTTGTCATTCTCTGTCTTACTTATTTCACTTAGCATAATACCTTCCAGGTCCATCCATGTTGTCACAAATGTTAAGATTTTTTTTTTTATGGCTCAATAATACTGCATGGTATTATGTACCACAATTTCTTTATCCAATCATCTTTTAATGGTCACTTACTTCAGAAAAAATATTACTAATAGCAACATCAGAGAGCTTACTGCTTTGTTTTCTAGGAGTTTTATGAGTTGGGGCCTTACTTTTAAGTCTTTAATTCATTTTGAATTTATTTTTGTATATGGTATAGAAAGTGGTCTAATTTCATTTATCTGCAAGTATCTGTTCAGTTTTCCCAACACCATTTATTAAATAGACTGTCTTTACACCATTGTTTATTCTTGCCTTCTTTGTTATAGATTAAATAACTATATAGGCATGGATTCATTTCTGGGGTCTCTATTTTGTTCCCTTGATCTATGTGTCTGTTTTTATGGCCATACCATGCTGTTTTGAATTACTATTGATTACTATAGCCTTGTAATAATAGCTCGATATCAGGTAGTGTAATACCTCCAACTTTGTTCTCTTTTTCAAGATTTCTTTGGCTATTCAGGGTCTTTTAAAGACCTGTGGTTCCTTATAAATTTTAGGATTATTTGCGTGCTGTGAAAAATGCCATTGGTATTTTGATAGGGATTGCATTGAATCTGTAGATTGCTTCGGGTAGTATGAATATTCTAATGATGTTAATTCTTCCAATTTATGAGCACAGCATATGCTTCCATTTATTTGTAACTTCTTCAATGTCTTACAATTTTCTGAGTACAAGACTTTTATCTCTTTGGTTAAAATTATTCCTAAGTTTTTTTTTATTATTATTCAATTGTATATCAGATTTACCAAAGCTTCTTTATCTAATCATCTATCGTAGGACACTCTGGTTGCTTCCATGTCCTGGCCACTGTGAACAGTGCTGCTATGAATATCGTTGTGCAAAAATCTTTTTGGATATGGGTTTTTCAAGTCTTTGTGGTAAATAACCAGTAGAGGGATGGCTGGATCATATGGTAGATCAATTCTTAGTTTTTGAGGAACCTCCATACTGTTTTCCATAGTGGCTGTACCAATTTGCAGTCCCACCAGCAGTGTATGAGGGTTCCTTTTTCTTTGCATCCTCTCCAACATCTGTTATTGTCTTGTTGATTATAGCTATTCCAACAGGTGTGAGATAGTATCTTATTGTCGCTTTAATTTGCATTTCCCTAATAGCTAGTGGTGTTGAGCATCTTTTCATATATTTTTGGCCACTTGATTGTCCTTTAGGGAGAAGTGTCTCTTCAAGGTCCTCTGCACATTTTTTGATTAGATTGTTTGTTTTATTGTTGTTATTGAGTCATATGAGTTCTTTGTAAATTTTGGATATTAGGTCCTTATTGGAGGTGTTGCTTGCAAATATATTTTCCATTTGGATGATTGTCTCTTTACCTTGTTGACAATTTCTTTTGCTGAGCAAAAGCTTTTTTAGTTTGATGTAGTCCCATTTATTTATTTTTGCTTTTACTTCCCTTGTCTTTGAGGTCAAATTCATAAAATCCTCTTTAAGTCCAAGGTCCTTGAATTTAATTTTTATGTTTCTTCTAAGGAATTTTATTGATTCGGGTTTTATATTCAGGTCCTTAATCCATTTTGAGTTAATTTTGGTGTGTGGTGATAGACAACACTCTAGTTCCATTCTTTTGCAGGTGGCCTAGTGTTTTAGTGGAGTATTTAGGGTTTTCTATATAGAATCATGTCATCCACAAGTAGTGAGAATTTGACTTCATCATTCCCTGTTTGGATGCCTTTTATTTCTCTCTGTGAATTTATTTCTTTTTTTTGCCTGATTGTTCTTGCCAGGACCACAAATGTTATATTGAATGACAGTGGTGATAGTGGACAGTCTAGTTTTTTCCTGATTTTAAGGAAAGGATTTTAGTTTTACACTGTTAAGTATAATGTTAGCTGAGGGTTTGTCATAAATAGCCTTTATTATGTTGAGTTACTTTCCCTCTATACCTATTTTATGAAGTGTTTTGATCATAAATGGATGTTGTATTTTGTCAAAGGCTTTTTCTGCATCTATTGATATGATAATATGATTCTTATTCTTTATTTTGTTTATGTATTATATTAATCAATTTGCATATGTTAATCCATCCCTGTGCTCCTGGGATGAAGACCACTTGATCATGGTGAATAATCTTTTTAATGTGTTGTTGTATTTGGTTTGCTAGTATTTATTTAGGATTTTTGCATCTGTGTTCATGAGAGATATTGGTCTGCAGTTTTCCTTTTTTGTGTGTTATCTTTGTAAGGTTTTGGTATCAGGGCAATATTGGCCTCATAAAATGAGTTAGGAAGTTGGCTCCTCTTTGATTTTTAGAAGAGTTTGAGAAGAATAAGTATTAAATCTTCTTTGAATGTTTGGTAGAATTCACTGGTAAAACCATCTGGCCCTGGACTTTGACTTTTTGGTAGGATTTTGATGACTGTTTCAATTTCCATACTGCTGATCAGTGAATTTCATCAATTTTCCAGTTCTTTTTCATTAAGTTTAGAAAAGTTATATGTTTCTAAGAACTTGTCATCCATTTAATTTCATTAACCTTCTCAAAGAACCAGCTCTTTGTTGTCTTGACTTTGTCTGTTGACTTTTTGTTCTAAATTATTTCTGCTCTAAATTTGATTATCTCTTTCCTTCTGATTTCATGATTAATTTATTCTTATTTTTCTAGTTTTTTTTTTAAGATGAAATATTTGGTTGTTTATTTGGGCTAGTTTAGTTTTTTGAGATAGACCTGTGATGATATGAACTTTTCTCTTATTACTGTTTTTGCCATATTCCAAAAGTTTGATATGCTGTACTATCATTATTACTCACTTCTCTGTCTCTTGATCTCTCTTTTTATTTCTATGACCCATTCTTCAGTAGCTTGTTGTTTAATCTCATATATTGGTGATTCTTCCTGCTTTCTTTTTGCAGTTGATCTCAAGCTGCAAAACATGATTAAAGAGTATAGTTGGTATGATTTTAAATCCTCTTATATTTTTTGAGGCTAATTTTGTGTCCCTGCACATAGGCAGTCCTTGAAAATGTTCCATAATATACTAGATTAGAATGTATAAGCAGCTGTTTGGGGATGAATGTCTGTGCAAGTGTTAATTTTGCCCAGTTGGTCTAATGTCATTTAAAAATATTATTTCCCTATTGATTTTCTGTTTTGATGATCTGTTTATATCTGACAGTGGGGTATTTATGTCCCCTATTATGATAGTGTTTTGGTCTATTTCTCCCTTTAGTTCTGTTAATAATTGCTTTACATATTTCAGGGTTTCCCCAATTGGAAGCATAGATATTAATATGTGTTATGTCTTCTTGATGTGTGATTCCCTTTATCATTATGAAGTGTTCCTCAGTATCTTTCTTTACCTTTTTATTTTGAAGTCTATTTCATCTGATATGAAGTACTACTACTTCCACTTTTCTCTAAATATCATTTGCTTGGATTAGCAGCACTTGGATTTTCCAACCTTTTACTTTGAATCTAAATTTGTCTTTGAACCTGAGGTGTGTCTCCTGAAGGCAGCATCTAGTCAGGATTTTTTTTTGATCCAATCTACAACTCTGTGCATTTTTATTGGTGAGTTCAGTCCATTTACAGTTTGGGTGATTATTGATACATGAGGTTTTCCTATTGCCATTTTATCTTTCATTTTCTGGTAACTCGGTGTTTCCTGTTTCCTTATCCTTGAATTTCTGTCTGTTGTTTTAATTTGCTTGGCTTTTGTGTATTTTCCATCTGGTCTTTGTTTTATGTTATGTGCTTACATTCTGGATCTTGGGCATGTGGTTACCATTAATAATGTAGATAGAATATATGTGTGTGTGTGTGTGTGTGTGTGTATCCAATTTCTTCTGCATGTGTGTATCCCCATTCCCCTTTGCAAATTTAGAACTTTAATTTTTCTTTTTTTTTGTTTGTCATTTTTTACAGCATACATATTCCTATGTATGCTGAACATTCATTTCTATCTTGCAATAGCAATTCTCCTCTTATTGTTTAAGCTGATAATACCCTGTTCTTGATAAGGTTGTGCTACTCTGCTTCTGTTTGTCTGGAAGTTGTCTTACTTATACTTATGTATTTTTTTTTGTCATTTTGTTTTGGGTGGCCTGACCCTTTCAGTATTTCCTGTAATTCAGGCCTCATAGTGGAGAATTCCTCAACTTTTGTGTGTCTGGAAAGGCTTTTATTTCTCATTCATATCTAAAGAAGAGCTTTTCTGGATACATTATTCTTTACTGGTAATTTCTTTCATTTGATAGTTTGAAAATTTGGTTCCACTCTCTTTTGCTTGTAAGTTTGTGTTGAAAAAGTCCAAAGATAGTCTAATGGATTTGCCTTTATAAATTACCATCTTCTTTTTCCTGGCTGCCTTGAGAATTCTTTCTTTGTCATTAATTTTTTATAATTTTAATATGATATGTCCTGGAGAAGGCCTTTTTGGGTGGTTGAGATAATTGGGTGTTCTGTTAGCTTCTTGGATTCAAAGCTCTAGCTCATTCCTTAGATTTGGGAAATTCTCATAACCTTTTTTGTTTGAATATGCTCTCTGATCCCTTCTCCCTTTCTTCTCCTTTTGAATACCCACTTATTCTTATGTTTCCTTTCCTGATGCTGTCAGCAGTTCTTGTATTTCTGTTTCATTATTTTTTTTATTCTTCTGTCTCTTCTTCCTTCTGAATTATTTCTTGATTTCTGTCTTCGATATCACTGATCCTTTCCTCTATTTGGTCAACTCTATTTCCTAAGCTTTCTATTTCATTCTTCATCTCTTTTAGTGTTTCTTCATCTCCAAAAGTTCTATTTGGTTCTTTTTTAGGGTTTCAATTTCCTTGTTTAAAAAACTCATTCTGTTCATCCATTTTTTCATCAACTCCTGGAATTGTTGATCTGAGTTATTTTGCATCTAATTGAGTTTTTTTCAGAAGTGCAGTCCTGAATTCTCTGTCATTTAAATCACATATTTCTCTGTCATTAAGCTTCTTTTTCTGGAAATTTGTCTCTTTCTTTTTGAGCTGCTTTGTCACCCTGATTGTTCGTGGTATTCGATGGGCTATTTCTCTGCTTGGAAATTAGTGGTAGTGTATTCTGCTTTCTTTTCAGAAAGAAGATTTTTATTTAGAGGTCTCTCTTTAGCCTGTTGATACGACTGTGTTTTTCTTTTGATTTCCAGTAGGTGGCATCGAAGCCTCTTTTTTTTTCTGATAGTCAAATCGGCGATTGCTACCCTTGGTCCCAGCCCGTCATTGGTACTGACAGTGGATTTTTGTTGTGATAATGTTTGCTCAATTTCCACTGGGTGTTCTGTGGCCCTAGGTCTGGGAGGATATGGCGTAGAAGGAGGGCATGTTCTTAGTTGATGGGTGGGAATTGCTGCAGGTATCCATGTCTCAGCCTCCATGGTTTGCAATTGCAGCTGCTAAGACTCTGCTGTTGCTCCTCTGCACTTAAGTTCCTGCTCTGGTTTCTGCAATAATCCCTGGGCTCTGCTGTGTAGAGCTCACAGATTCCTCCTGCAGGGCTGTTCCAGGAACCTGCCACAACTTCTCCCCTCTCCTCCTGCAAGTAGCTCTGGCTGTGAGAGGCAGCTTCCTTGTTCCTCCCAATCTTCTGATCTGACCTCTGGAAGCAATTATGCACAGATTAATCACTCATTTGCTTGTGTGCAGGTTGGGTGTTATTTGCTGAGTTTTAGATGTTCAGCTTATTATTGCAAGGAGAGAGATCCAAGGACAGCTCTCACTCCACCATGCTTCTGGTGTCACTTTGATTTCATTTTTAACCATTCATTATTTAGTAACATATTCTTTAACCTCTATGTGTTTGTGTGTTGTTCAGTTTTTCCTTGTAATTGATATTAGTTTGTACCCTTTTGGTGAAAAGATGCTCAGTATGATTTCAATCTTTAAATTTATTTAGACTTGTTTTATGGCCTAATGTGTTCTATCTCGGAAAATTTCTGTGTGTACTTGAAGTGACTGTATATTCTGTTGCTTTGGAGTGAAATGCTCTAAAAATATCAATTAAATTAATCTGATCTAACTTGTCATTTAAAGCTGTTCTTTCCTTTTGCTATTCTGTTTGGAAGAGCTGTCCATTAATGTCAATGGGATGTTAAAGTCCCTACTATGACTGTATTGCTGTCAATTTCTCCCTTATGTCAGTTAATATTTACTTTATGCATTTATGTGTTCCTATGTTTACAAGTGTTACAGTGTCTTGCTAGGTTGATGTCTTTATCATTATATCCCTGTTTGTCTCTTATTATAGCCCTTGTTTTAAGTTCATTTTGTCTGACATAGGTATTGCTACCCCAGCTTTTTTTTTTTTTTCATTTCCATTTGTATGAAATATCTTTTTCCATCCCTTGACTTTCAGTTTGGGTGTCTTTCAATCTGAAGTGGTTTTCTTGTAGAAAGCATATGTATGGGTTTTTTTCCTTATCCATTCAGCTACCTTGTCTTTTGATTGGAAGATTTAATCCACCTGTATTTAAAGAGATTATTGACTGTTACTTAGTCATTGCCATTTTGTTATTCATATTCATGAGGTTTTGTTTGTTTTCTTATCATTTTCTTTTTAAAGAAGTCTCATTAACATTTTTTGAGATACTGGTTTGGTGGCGATGAATTATTTTACCTTTTTTGGGGGTCTGGAAATCTCTATCTGTCCTTCAATTTTAAATGATAACCTTGCTGAATAGAGTAATCTTGGTTGTAGGTCCTTGCTTTTCATCATGTTGCATATTTCGAGCCAATCCCTTCTGGCTTGCAAAGTTTCTGTTGAGAAATCAGCTGACAGTCTTATGGGAGCTCCATTGCAGGTAACTAACTGCTTTTATCTTGCTGCTTCTAAGATTCACCTTTGTCTTTAATCTTTGGCATTTTAATAATGATGTGTCTTGGTGTGCACTTCTTTGGGTTCATCTTGTTTGGGACGCTCTGCACTTCCTAGGCTTGTATGTCTATTTATTTCACGAGGTTAGGGGAGTTTTCTATTATTATTTCTTCAAATTTGGTTCTCAATCCCTTGTTACCTCTTTTAGGATGCAAATATTTTTTATGCTCAATGTCCCAGAGATCCCTTAAATTATCCTAATTTTTTAACTTTTTTTTCTTTTTTGCTGTTCCAATTTAATGTGTTCTGATACCTTTTTTCCAAATTGTTGATTAGATCCCCTGCCTCAGCTAATCTACTGTTGATTCCTTCTAATGTATTCTCATTTCAGTTATTGTGTTCTTCATTTCTGACTCTTTCTTTTCTATGTTTTCTATATTCTTTTTATGTTTACTATCTGTTGAACTTCTTGGTAAGTTCCTTAAACACCTCTATAACCATTATTTTGAACTCTGTATCTGGTAGATTGCTTGCCTCCATTTTGTTTAGTTCTTTTTCTGGAATTTTCCCCTGTTCTTTTATTTGGAACATGCTTTTTTCGTTTGTTTGTTTCTTCATTTGATTGACTTCCTGTGTTTGTTTTTATGTATTAGGTAGATCTGCTACATCTCTCATTCTTTGCAGGTGGCCTTATGTAGTAACTGTCCTATAGGGCCCAGCGGCACAGTCTCCCTGGTCATCTGAGCCAGATCCTTCAGGACTGTCCTTTACATGGATTATGTGTGCCCTCCTGTTGCAGTTGAGCCTTGCTTGCTGTTGGCACATCAGTGGGTGGGATTGACTTTCAGGCTGACTGACTGTGAAGACTGGCCATGACTACAGCATACAAGCTGCTGTTCAGGAGTTGACTCCATAAAGAGGAATTTGCCCCAGAGGGTTCAGATGCCTACAAAGTCCACCCATTGGTTGTGTCACTTGTGGGGGCTAATAGGGTGGTGTTCTGTTATTATTTGAAGCAGCCACTGGATGTGCTCATTCTGGGGCCTCTTGTAAGGGGCACCTGTGTAGACCAAGGCCAGCCGGTGCCTGTGACTGGTTTGGGGATATCTGGTATGAGCTACAAAGTGATTTGTGGTTGATTGTTGCCTGTGCTGCACGTGGAGGTGCATGAGAGAGACCACTCTGCATATTGAGGCTGGCCATCACCAGTATCAGGCTTGTGGCAGCTCAGCAAGATACCCATGGAATTCCAAAGCCTGCCACCACCTGCCTGCTGTCTATAAGTCTCAGCTGCTAAAAGAACCTTGGGTGGTATGGGAGTTGGGTGAACTGGGGTCTCAGGAGTTAATGCAAAATGAGATTTAATGCCAGTTCTGAGCCTGGGTCACTCAGCAAAAGGCTCAGAGCACACCAAGACTAGCTACTGCCTGCCTGGGGCTCGTGGACTCCAGAATGTTGTCTAAGAAAAAATTGTAGTGCGGGCCAATAATGGTTGCCTGTCAGCCACAAAAACTGCCTCTGGTTGTGTGCAAGCTAGGTGGACAGAGTCCCAGAGAGTCACCAAATGGAGCTCACTGGCTAATGAAAATTCAAATTTAACTGTGTGGGGGAAGGGCTCAACATAAGAATGATGGCACCTGCCAGCTGGCTACATGGGAGGAGGGCTCAACA
This sequence comes from Eonycteris spelaea, assembly GCA_003508835.1. Classification (NCBI taxonomy): domain Eukaryota; kingdom Metazoa; phylum Chordata; class Mammalia; order Chiroptera; family Pteropodidae; genus Eonycteris; species Eonycteris spelaea. The sequence goes on along the minus strand of PUFA01000608.1, from coordinate 128,810 downwards.
TAGGGACAATGGTGGTTGTGCTTCCAACCCTCGCCCTGAAGCCACATAATACAGTCTCTCACTGTCTTTGGCACCTCTGAAGCTGCTATTCTTCCACTGGGGCTCAGGGCGAGTCCCTGGGAATGAGAGAATCTGTGCTCACATCCTTTACAAGAAAACTTGGGTTTCCAGCTGCTTTCTGTCTCACTTAGAATCCCAGCTGATTTTCACAACCATATATTACATAAGCTGTTCTCCCTAGCACTGATGCTCCAAGCTGGGAGCCCAATGTAGGACCTCTTGTTCAGGAGAGACTTCTGCAGCTGAGATATCCCTCCTTATTCTAAATTGTCACATGTAGGTGCAGGGCCAGTATATGTTGTGTGTTTGGCCCCTCCTACCAGTCTCAAGGTAACTTCTTTATAACCTTAGTTATAGAACTTCTGTTCATTTAGTCTTCAGATGATTCTCCAGGTTGATTGTTCTACAAGATAGTAGCAATTTTAATGTGGTCATAGGAGAAGGCATACACAGCATTTACTTACTCTGCTATCTTGACTGAAACCTCTAAAATCTACAATTTCAAACCATGCAATTTTTAAATGAGCACAAGATTTAATTGGAAACATAATACTGGCCAAACAAAACATTTCTTCTGGCAGCATGTGACCTAATTTTACATGATTTGAAGTCATACATACCTGGACATAAATCCCAGCTTTACTATTTACCAGCTGTATGCCACTAGGGAAGATCTCTGAGCCTGTGTTTTCTCATCTGTAAAAAGGGAATAATAATAGTACCTACCTTATAGGGTTGTTGTGAGCATTAAATGAGATAATGGAAGTAAAAAGCTTAACAAAATAGACATAATGAGCTCTCAATAAAATCATGTCCAAACAGTATGGAGGTTCCTCATAAAACCAAGAATTGATCTACCATATGATCCAGGAATCCCTCTACTGGGTATTTATCCCAAAGACTTGAAAACCCATATTCAAAAAGATATTTGCACTGATGTTCATAGCAGCATTATTCACAGTGGCCAAGACATGGAAGCAACCAAAGTGTCCTATGATAGATGATTGGCTAAAGCTGTGGTACATATATACAAAGGAATATTACTCAGCCATAAGAAGAGATGAAATACTGCCATTTGCGACAACCTAGATGGACCTCGATATAATCATGCTAAGCAAAATAAGCCAGACTGAAAAAGTTGAAAATCACATGATATCACTTATATGTGAGATATAAACCAAAAAGCAACAAATGAGCAAGACAAACAAACAGAGAGTCAGGAACATGGACTATAGGCTAGTGGTTACCAGAGGACTATAGACTAGTGGCTACTAGTGTATGGGGGAGGAGTGGGGAGATAGGGTAAAGGGGTCAAATATAGGGAATAAGAGGAGGGTGAAATGGGTAAAGGGGATCAAATATATGGTAGCTGAAGGAAACCAAACTTTGGGTGATAAACACACAATAGAATATACAGATGTCAAATGATAATATACCTGAAAATTGTATAATTGCATTAACCAATGTTACCCAACAAACTTAATAAAAAAATGAAGGAGGATCCAAAGAGCTATTACATCAGTAATAACTGTCAAAAGCATTGTACAAAATATTGGAAAGAATGTCAAAATTGTTTTTTTTAAATTCATTTTCAAATCATAATAAAAACCATTATATCATGGTTACATATTTAAAATTCATAGGATATATTTTTCTAGAAATGTAGAAAGGAGGTGGATCTTTCAGATATTTGAAAATCTCCTTAATATCTGGACTAACAGAATTCAGATGCATTCTTATAACTCTTCTACACTTTCCCTTTTTCCATATCAGTCCTAATGAACATATGTAAAAGTCCACCACACAGTCGTGAAAGAAGTAGTGGACAAAGGTAAAGACGATTATAACAAAAACACTCCCCAAAAGGTTAACAGAGTGAAATATCTAACAGAAAAGACCATTTAGAAAAGCCATGATATATACCGTGGTTAAGAAAAATCCACAATTTTCCATGGAATAAACTATACTCTATATTTAAGTATAGCTGGTAATGTTTTCTCCATGATAAAAGTGCTCTAAAGGTCAGAGGAAACCCACAGGATAAAAAACGAGAGTAGATCCCACGTTTAGAGCCACAGATCTTTTCGGGACAAGCGTGGCAGCTCTGCGAAGAACCTTCGGGTTGCGATGCTCAGGTGGTGCCCAGGAAGCTCATGTGTAGCTTCTGTACCAGAGGACGGCCTTGGTGGCTTCGGACATGGTGTGCTTGCCCATTTCTCTGGGCAGGGGCAGATGCATGGCAGTCTGGATGTCTCTGGAGGTCATGGTGGCGCGCTGGTTGGAGAGGGCAAGCCATAAGGCCTCTTTGGCAATGCACTCGAAGATGTCCTTCAAGAACAAATCCATGACGTTCAGAGCCTCCTGCAACAGGTTTAGGCCCTAGTGAATGTTCTTCAGAACCCTGGGGAAATAGGTGGTGAAACTGTCAGAGCGGCAGGGGTCCTTGACTTCTTCTGCTCCGGGATCTTTTGGGGTGACTCTGTGGGCTCCCAGGTGCCCAGCAATAACTCAGAAGCCTCAGAGGCAGGCTCAACCATGACAGGGGCCACTTATCCACAGCTTGTGAGGAAAATCAATGGTAGCTGCTGTGAGGCGGTGGATGATTTAAAGCAGCTGCATTCCCTACGTCATGGGCAGGCTCCACACCTGATTGGCTAAAATGCAATCCAGGGTACTTGTCACTAAGTCACACCATGTTGCACATGATTTGATAGGCTCCTACTTGCCATCACATCCAGCAATCAGAGTGGGCATTCCTTGACTGCTGTTTGAAACATGCTACATAGGGCCAAAGGCTACCTGACAAGGTTAGCTGGTTCATGAACTAATAGAGGGACTTTGAAAAGGCTTCACCAAAAGCTTCCAAATTTTGAAATTTACATTTTGGCTCCTTAAGAGAGTCTGACCTTCAGAACCCAATTAATAATTGCTATCAGAATGACTCTGCCACTTTGGGGCCCTTTCTTCTAATCCAGAATCTACTGTTGTCCTGGGCTAAGCCATCATAGTTGAGCAGGAATTCTCTGACATGGCTGGCAGAGTGCTCCTGGAAATCACCGGATTATGCTGACTAACCAGAAAACTCATGGGATGCCAGGTTGGTTCAATATCTGCAAATCAGTTCACATGATATACCACGCAAACAACAGGTGCAGAAAATGCATTACACAAAATCCAGCTCCCGTTTACGGTACAAACTCTCAGCAAAGTCGCAATAAAGGGAACATACCTCAGCATAATGAAGGCCATATATGACAAACCCACAGCTAACATCATACTCAATGGTGAAAAGCTGAAAGCTTTTTCTTCAAGATCAGGACCAAGTCAAGGGTACCCACTTTCACCACTTTTATTCAACATAGTATTGCAAGTCCTAGCCACAGCAATCAGACAAGAAAAGGAAAAAGAAGGCATCTAAATTGGAAACGAAGAAGTAAAACTGTCATTATTTGCACAAGACATGATGCCATAAATAGAAAAGCCTTAAGATTCCAGCAAAGGAAAAACGACAACAACTATTCGAAATAAAAAGAGAATTCAGTTAAGTGGCAGGATACAAAATTAAAACTCAGAAATCAGTTGCTTTTTCATATACCAACAACAAACTAACAGAAAGAGAAATTGAGATAGCAGTCCCATTTACAGTTGCATCAAAATTTTTTAAGAAAATTCCTAGGAGGAAACTTAACCAAGGAGGTAAAATTTTCCTGTATTCAGAAAATTACAAGACATTGAAGAAAGAAACTGAAGAAGATACAAATAAATGGAAGCATATACCATGCTCATGGATAGGAAGAATTAACAGCGTTAAAATATCCATACGACCAGAAGCAACCTTCAGATTCAATGCAATCTCTATCAACACACTAACGGCATTTTTCACAGAACTCGAACAAATAATCCCAAGGTTCATATGGAACCCCCAAAGATCCCGAATAGCCAAAGCAACCTTGAGAAAGAATTACAAAGTTGGAGGTATCACTCTACCTCTTGTCAAACTAGACCACAAGCCTCTAGTAATCGAAAACAGCATGGTACTGGCACAAAAACAGACACATGGATCTATGGAACAGAATAGACATCCCCTAATTCAACCTATTGCCTATGTGTCATGTAATCTATGACAAAGGAGGCAAGAATATATAATGGGTAAAGACGGTCACTTCAATAAAAGGTGTTGAGAAAACTGGACAGATGCATGCATAAAAAAAAGAAAAGAAAAGAAAAGAAAAAAATTAGACTCCCTCTTCACCACATAGAAGAATAGACTCAGAATGGATTAAAGACTTATATGTAAAACCTGAAACCACAAGAAAACATAGGCAGGAGACTCTCTGACATTGTTACTAGTAATAGCTTTTCTTTATATATCTCCTTGGGCAAGGGAAACAAAAGAAAAAAAAACAGATGGACTACATCAAACAAAATTTTTTGTTCGCAAAGGAAACTATCAACAAAATGAAACATAACCTACCAAATGGGAGAAGATATTTGACAATGATACATCCGATAAGGAGTCTAAATCTGGATTATGCAGGGAACTCATCCAACTTGACCCCTCAAAAATAATAATCTTATTAAAAACTGGGCACAGGACTTGAATAGTCATTTCTCCAAATAGAATACAGATGGCCAATATACATATGAAAAGATGCTCAATATCATTAATCATTAGAGATATGCAAATTAAACCACAGTAAGATCTCACCTCACACCTGTCAGAATGACAATATTCAATAAATCAACAAACAAGGAGTGTTGGTGGTGATGTGGAGAAAAGGGAACCCGCATGCACTGTTTGGTGGGATCGCAAGTTGGTGCAGCCTCTATGACAGAATGCTGAATCCTTAAAAAATTAAAAATAGAACTATCATATGACCCAGCAATTCACTTCTGAGTATTTATTTGAAGAAATGCAAAACACTATTTCAAAAAGGTATATGCGCCCTTATGTTTACAGCATTATTTGCAATAGCCAAGATAGGGAAGCAACCTAAGTGCCCGTCAAAAGACAGTGGGATAAAGAAGTGGTACATATATACAATGGAATATTACTCAGCCATAAAAAGAATGAATCTTACTATTTGTGACATTTACGTACCTAGAGGATATTATGCTAAGTGAAATAAATCAGAGAAAGACAAATGCCACATGATCTCACTTACATGTGGGATCTAAAGATCAAAATAATGAACAATCAAAATGGAAGCAGACTCATAGATACAGAGAACAAACCGATGGTTGCCAAGTGGGAGGGGATTGCAGAGCTGGTCAAAAAAATAGTTAAGAGATTTAGAAGTAGGAATTGGTAGTTAAAATATAGTTGCTGGGATGTAAGTTCGCGCAGAGAATATTGTCAATAATATTATAATAAATATGTATAGTGCTAGGTGGGTACTAGACTAATTGGGGGGATCAATTCACTATGCTGTACACCTGAAACTAATATAAAATAATATTGAACATCAACTGCAATTGAAAAGTTAACAATAACAACAACAACAACAACAACAACAAAGTCATAAAGTTAAGGGACAGGAGAGCTGTAGAGTGATTGCCCAGCAGCCTTAAGGGCCTGATTGAAGGTTCTTGGTCATAAAATTTAAACTGAAGTTATTCATGTGATTGTGTATTTTCCTCCAGCCTGGTTTAGCTGTGTGGGTTTAGGCTCCGTGAGTTGTATTTGGTCTTATTCAAAGTTATGATTTTGCCAGGGAAGCAATACAAAGTGAGGGAAAGGCTGAAGAGTGGAGCAATATGTAAAGGAGTGATTGTGATGACAGAGCATACATTTGAGCTAAGGGAGGATAGAAGAGAAGATAATATGGGAGCAAGGGATTGTGAAAATCTGGTATAGCCAATAGACTGGAGATTCTGTTGAGGTTGAAGGACAGTCAAAAGGAGAGAGCTTGCAAAAGAGCAGTCAGTGGTCATAGAGAGGGATGTGTGAAAATGAGATTATGGAGTGGCTGCTATAATTGCTATGATAGCCTAGGGTATAGCCATGTGCGTGAGTACGGAGGTGGGATCAAGAACAGTGCCATAGAGGAGAAATGTTCAAAGAACTGATGAAGCCTGTACATGAGAATGACAATTTTTGAGCTCACCAGGAATTACGACAGGACTACTACCACTGAGAATGACCACGTTCCATGAGATAAAATCTTTGAGAAATAGGAGGCTTAAAACTGAAGGTCAGTAGATGACAGCAAACGGTGAAGGCTAGTCAGTGACAAACTGTCAAAAGCTGGACATTTTCAGGGAGGTGGGAGAGGAATGGTCTAAAGGCAAACAATGAGAAGTAAAGAATAAATTTATCCAAACTTCGGGCTCTGTGTACAACAGTAGTAGGAGAAAAAATCTGCCTCCTGAGTGGCCTGTTGGGGACACAGAGTCCTCAGGGAAGAGCCTTGTTTCCGTTAGGTGAAGACAATGAAGGGAAGAGCACGGCCAGAGAAGTCGAGGGTATAGAGCATCACAGAGGGTGTGATGTATTTTAGGAGTAGGGGAGGGGTATGAGAAGTGAACTATAGAGGGGATGCGGTCACGGCCTTAAGGCCTGACGAGGTTAGAATGTGGGAGTTGACGGGTGCCATGGGGTCTTGGGGTTTTTGTGATAACCGGCACAAACGGGGACAAATATCATCTTTGGAGGAGTTCTGATGGATTCAGGGAGATACGGGATGACAGACTTTGAAGTTTGGGCTTGGGGGTGGGTGGGTGGATAACTGGGGTCGTGTTGAACCCCAGTGATGTGGAAGTTCAGTCCTAGACCTGGACGACTGGTCCGTACAATGCTCCATACTGCTCCTGGAAACAGAGATCACATAAATCCGTAGTGATACAAAAAGGTGCTAGAAACTACACTTCACGTTCAGGTAGGATTATCCCTGGGGAAGTGGGAAGGTGAATGGCCATGGGGAGAGGGTCAAGGAGCCTCAAGTTTTCTGTAATGTTTTTATTCCTAAAGAAAAAGGACAAAGGAAAAGGAAATATATCCAAATGTTAGCAACATTCAAATCTGGGTGGTGGAAACTCTGACGTTTATTAAATTTAATGCCTGGGACATTGTAGGTATATATTGAATATTATTTGTTTAACGAGTGTTCCTTTCTCTTTTAAAAGTTTCTCCAACAAAAATGTTTTCCTACACGTCCAGATAGAGGGTGCTTATGCTTATAAAGTTTCCATTTAGACTGATACTTATTAAAAGCAGGTGGTAATGACCTAGGAAATGTAAATGTTGCCAAAGTGCTGAGTTGTTTCCTAAACAGTAGCAATAATTTGGTCCACGGAAAGTAGATTTAATGAGGGTACATCAGGCATTTATAATTTGATTAAATAGTAAAGTATAAACCTACCCAGTCCTGCAAGGTAGTCAGTAGCTACATTTGGGCATTTAGCACTTCAAATGTGACTAGTCCAAATGAGTATGCGTGGTGTCAAATACACGACAATTTCAAAGACTTAGTAGAAAAGAATGCAAATATGTTATGATTTCCATCTTGATAATCTGTTTAAATAATAGTACATTTTGTCTAACGAGTTAAATAAAATAAATTGATGTCATTTTTAAAAAGTTTCTCCAACACACATACACCGCTCTCAAATTAACACAATGTGCTAGACGAGCGAGAAAAGAGAATGGAGAGAGGTGCAGAAGGCTTGAGAAATCCCGTGGAGAGAGTGATTCTTGATCTGTACAGCACTCCACCACCATGCACGAGCCATATGGAAAATCTGGGGTGCAAACTAGAGACGTAGTCCTATCTCAATTTTACCTTAATGCTCTAAGGTTTGGGGAGAGTATCCAGAAAATGGCCTTGAGGATTTAACCCTTTCAGGTAACTACTGGATCCTCACTTTTCTCCCCTAACATAGACACTGGGTGGTGCTGCTGTCCAAAAATTCTGCTCTATCATGGATTTATTACTTCACTCTACAGACAGGTATTTATCCAGTGTCTCCTGTGGGCCAAGCAAAGTGCCAGGGATCAGGATATAAAGGTGATTAGCCTCAGTAGGTTCTCCTCTGATTACCCTAAACTGACTACCACCATTCTCAGTGGGTGAGAACATAGAAAATGTGACTTCTACATAGGAGCGCATCACTGTCACAGAAATGTCCCGCACTGGGGCTGAATGATCCTGTACCACCTACCCTCTTCACGGACACCCCTCCTCCATGACCTGTCCAAGGATTGGGGAAAACGACACTAAGCATCACTTCCAAACCAACTGTTTCGTCGGTCGGCGTAGCACACCTAGGCTCCTATGGCTGTAAAAAGCCAAGAGCCTGACTAGGGCTCCTTCGGCTTGGATCTCGGAGTTCCGGGCGTTCAAAGCTAACTGGGCAAGAAGTGTCCGCTCATCGTAGAGGGCCCTGCTACCGTGGAGGAGTGCGCATACTTGGGGAAAAGGTAAGGGGAGCCTCCTGGAGAAAGGAGCAGGAGCTGCAGGCGAGGCTTGACGGCGATCCATCCCCGCGCGAACCAGAGAGGGCTTGGACCGGGTCTGGGGAGGCGGGGCGGGTATCACGTCACGAAAAGCCAGTTGTAGGGGTGGAGGTCCTGAGCAGAGGGGAGACAGACCCCGGCCTGCAAGGCGAGAGCGGAGGGAGGGGCAAGGCCGCGGGCGTGGGAACCCTCCGCGGACCGGAGAGGGCTGGGGCGGGGTCACGGGCGGGGTCACGGGCGGGGTCTGCCCCGCAGTTGACTGCGGCAGGGTCCTGCGCGGAAGGGCCGATCTTGGCCAGCGTGCGACGCGGTCCGACTCCCCTGTCTGCTTTCCGCCGGGCTTCCTCCGGCCTTCAGGCGGGGCCGTGCGGTTCCGCGGGAGCCAGAGCACGGAGGCCGGGGGCGCGGCGGCCGCGGGGCGGGGGCCGTCTGGCCTTCGGGCCCCGCGGAGGCCGGGTTGGGACTGGCGTTTCGGACCCGCACCGCCTGGCGGCGCCTTTGCCTTGCACGGCGCCGCCACCTTCCGCGCGCGAAGCCGGACGACCCGAGGGGGCGGCCCCCAGAGCGGCCCGTCCGCCGCGGCTGCGGGTCCGAGGCTTCGAAGAGGAGGCGTTCGGGCGCCGTCCGGAATGGGCCCTCGGGGGCTGGCCCTTCGCCCTCGCCCCGCCCGTGGCGGATAGGTGAGGCTGGGCGCCCGCCAGCGATGGCACTTATTTAAAAACGTGTAAGCAAACTGCTGCCAACAACCCGGCCTGTGCGCCCAGCCCTATCACTTATTCGTTCCCCCCCTCTGGAGACTGGCGTCGGATCGCTGGTCAAGGCGAGACTTAGGGTGACCTCCACGGAAGGGAGGCATATTCGGGACTTCTGGCTGCTTCGGGCCTCCCCATCCTACTCTGGGCGCTGCATGTGCACTACCCGCACCAGGCCGGGGTCAGACACGCGCTCCAGAGCTCTGCTTCCCGGTCTCTAGAGTCTCCCATTGTCTCTTCGCGAGAAACCCGACTAACCCGGAATGGTCACAGGGCCCCTCATCTCCTAGCCTCTCCCATTGCAGAGAACACGTGGTGAAATAAAAGTCGACTCTCTTTGGTTTATCCCATTCTGCCGAAGTCCTTGGTTTGATCCTAATTACCTGTACCTTCTTACAACGTTTACGAACCAGTGCCACCAGGAGCTCTTGTGAGACCTGTGATTGCTTATGACTGGATTACATTTCTCCCTCTCTTATTGTAGCCCCTTAATCTGCTGTTTGGGGGCAGATAAAATGTTGAGAACTAGTCCAACTTATGCTACCTTTTTGTGTGTGTGCTGCTCCCCAAGAAAAATGCCTCCCAAAGTGGTCGAATACAAAGTGAGGGTGTTTGAATAACGCTATCTCCAGTCTCAAAAATCGTGAGCTGGTCTTTATTTTTCTTCTGTCTCTATCTGTCCTTGTGCTTCTGACACCTCCATTTGACCCTTCCTGGGATTTTAAGAGTCGGACATACTGACTCTGGGTTTTAGAGCATCTTGGTTTCTAGTGTATCCTGATCCAATGGCATGGACTGCCTATCAGAAATGGGGTAATGATGTGGAGTTCAAAATATTCTAATAAACGCATGACTTTTTTTAAGACGTGTGCTGTTTTTTGTTGTTGCTGAAAATCTGCAAGTAAAATGCTTATTGACAGTAAATGTGAGAATTTTTGGCTGCGAGCCCTTAATATGACAATAGTTCAGCCAGTTAAGTTCTCAATTTTTTTTTCAGTCTTTCTTTCAGTCAAGATGAACGATAAGCCAGACTTGTCTGAAGTGGAGAAGTTCGACAGGTCAAAACTGAAGAAAACGAATACTGAAGAAAAAAATACCCTCCCCTCAAAGGAAAGTAAGTCATGGGATGGGCGGGGGACACGGGAATGGTTTCTATTGGAGAAAAACAATGGTGAACTTCCAGAGGCTCGATAAATAAACTCTTCCTAGTAATTTTTGCCACAAAGTGAGAAATAATTAGAGTACCATTATATTTAATGCCACAGTTAAAAATATCCAAGAGCTGCCTTCTTGGGTTACACATGTGGTGCTCACATGATAGACCCAAGAAGTAATGTGGTAATTTAAAAAAACTAATTTCTTGTTCTAAAATTACTAAACCTCATATTATAACCAACCTTGGAATATTGGATTAGCACTACAAAAATCTTAGTCTTGTCCACTTTATGGTTATTTGTAATTTTCTGCATCTAGCAATTTGGGCCCATGATTTCATTCCTAAAGAACCACACAAACTGCAGTTTTGGCTTTCTCTACTTGATGACAAGATAAGGCAGAGAGCAAGTTTAGATCTGGGGTGCACGCAAGGCTCCCAGACTCAAGGGATTAGTTTCGCCCTTGGGAGTTACAGCCTGATGGAGAAACTCCACACATGTTCACAAAACTGACGGGCGCTTTTTGTCATGTCAGCGTTACTTGAGAGTTCCAAAGTTAGTCAAAATCGTCTGAAATATAGCTTCCTAATTACATAGTGATAGATAAATCTGAGGAAAATGCTTCACTAGCTCCTCAGTCTCAGAATAATCTGTGAAAAAAATGATAATAGCATAAATCTACCTCTCAAACGGAGGAAAAAAAAACATAGTTCATGTAGAATCTAATGAATGCTCAGGTGTTTAAATCGTGAGTGCGCGCGCACACGCACGCACACACACACACACACACACACACAAACACACACCTGACCGAGGATTTGTGCTTAGTACTTTGGCATTCTAAATTTAAAACGAGTATGGTGGCCTTCAATGACTTGACAAAGAAGAGCTCCTTTGTAAGAAACTGAATTTAGCAAAATGCCCTCAATGATTTTTTTTGTGTTTGTTTTTTTTCCCCTCAGCTATCCAGCAGGAGAAAGAGTGTGTTCAAACATCGGAAAATGAGGATCTTCTCCCAAGAGCAAATTTCAACATTGCCTGAGTATCTTGCTTTAAGCTTCTTTGTTTGTTTGTTTGTTTGTTTGTTTTTGCAAACCTTTGTGTTGTAGAGATTTTAGGCATCTTCTGATGTTTTCTCACCTATACACCCTGGCTAAGAGGTCAGGGGTAGCCAGTGTTCCCTTACATATATTTTAAAACTTTCCATTGGTTCATAAATTCCAGCTGGCAGATAGTGTTGATAATCTCACCACTGATGACCTCTGTGTTTGTAGTCCTTGCACCCTCTATAGGATAAGCCACTTTTAACTTTCTACAATGGATGCCTCCATTGCTCCATAATCTTCATGAAGTTCTATGCTTTTGCAGCTTCTTATGGTTTATTTTCATTTCTAACGTAGCAGTAAAATAATAAATATAATCATTATGTTAAGGCTCCTGTGGTTCATTCTTGGTGGTCTTCTAAGGGAGTAAACAGGGGTACTATTTTCAGCAAAAACAAAACAAAACAAAACAAAACAAAAAAACAACCCCCCCCCAAAAAAAAAAACAGACACAGGACAGCTGTTTTAGCAGATTCATCACATGGAAAAGGCACTTTTCTATTTAGATCAAATGGTCCCTGATTGAGAATGCTAGGTGATTTTCTGTAGAGTTGGAATCATAGAATTTGAGAACCTTTGGGAGAAGAGAGATTATGTGGGCTAGCTAGCCCTCTTATCTCAGAAATGAAGAAAAGAAAACTCGGGTATGAAGTGATCTAAGGTGAATAAGGGCTGGAATTTTAGCTAAACTCTTGGTTTCTGGAAAGTGTTTTCCACTTAATGGGAGGGGACACCCAAGGTTGGGGTTGGGTAGGGAGGGGAGTAGGAGGCTTGCTAACACATACTGTGCTGAACACTAAACATTTTCTATTGAGTATACACTTAGATGTCTAATACCTCCTAATAACCCGCAGCACTGAACCTCTTGGTCTAGTTCTTGTCCTGAACAGAATTTACTGTCTCATGAACCACATACTTTTGGTGTGCGTGGTGAACGTAAATGCTATGGACTGGATTGTCCCCTCCCCCAAGAATAACTTCAGAAAAGAACATGTGTAATATGTGTAAACATTGGGTTATGTAACAGAAAAATTAGCGTGATAGAAATTAAGTGATTGAGTGAAGTGCACTTTTTTCAAACTGGTCCACTTGTTTTCCTGCAAAGGCACATGGCTCAGTAAACAGCCTTCGGCTTTCAAAATTTTGCTTGGGCATATATGACGATTTCTAGGAACCACAAAGCAGGATCTACTTGCACTTGATTTCATGGTAGATTTTCTGGGTGTATTGTGCAGCCAGCTCATTTAAAAAAATGTTTTGTAAGGTTTTTCTAATATTCCAGAAAATAAAAAAATATATAATAATCCTGGTGAGGAGACTTATTTGTCCTAAAGCCTGTCTCTCTTTATATCAAAGAGAGTTCTGGAGGTAAGCTTGCCACTACCCCTTCATGATTCTGATTCTTTTTGTAGCTATTTCTAGTATCCAGGCCTGCCCACCTTTGTCTCTAGAGCAAGTGCTGTTGCCCTTCCAAAGTCCATATGCCTGAAGCTTTAGAAGGTCAAACCTCAAAACGTCAGAGTCTGAAATACGAAAAGGCTTATCGATCGAGAAGGTGACAACTGAGAAGATGGGAACCTAGTGGGTACCTCAAATCCATCGTAAGAGAATACAGAGTTGGGGCTTTTTTTACATCAAGGGAAGGAGAAATGGGAGGGGCAAGAGGTGATCGATCACCAAAGATACCTGGGCGCCAGGAGGGGTCCCAGAAGACTGCTAGTTGATGTGAGTCCGGTGACGATGTTCCTGCAAAACTTTGATAAACGATACATACTTCCCTTATCTCCTCAAGCAGCAAACAGAATTCCTCTAATGACTAGCGTGTCTATATGCAAGGCTAAGCAGAAGCTGCCAGCCTGAAGGTCATAGGAACAAAGCAGGCTTGAACAAGGTAAAGTCATAGAGACCGAGTACTTCACTCTGTTACAGTGGTGCTCTGTCAAAAGTGGAATACTCTGTGTGGGACTCTTTTCCGGCAGAATCTTAACCTTTCTTTTGCTGTGCTCACAAAAAGCTTTGATTTTTTGTAGTTTATCCAGTTTTTGTCTCATTGTTTGGCTGAGAGTGATATCTTTAAAGGTGTTTACATCTAAATTGAAAGGGGTATTTTACCTTATTGTAAGTCTTTAAATGAAACCCTTAACAACACTCATGATAAAATACTGGGCTTTAAAGCAAATCATAATTCATTTCAAATATTGAAATCCCACAATATGCTCTCTCTTCAAAGAGTGTGAAGCTGGCAATCAATTTAAAAAGAAAATGATTAGAATATTGTCAACTTCGACAAATTCAGCAATATATTTTTTAGAAAAATTACAAGGTAAAAAGCCATTGGGTCAAGGCGAAAAACAATAAAAATATTACTATATTAACCTTCACCTGACTATTAACATTCCAATGCCATTGTTCTTTGAATTGCTGACTAACCTCTTACATTATGCAAGGAGCCAGACACTATGTGCCCTGGGTTCATATCCTTAACTTACAAGATAAAAAAAAAGCAAGGAATCAAAAAATAACAAGCAGAGGATCCTACCCGTTTTCCCTCCATCTCCAGACTGAATAGCACAGGAAGGCTGTTATTTGGTTCAGCCCTGGTCACTCCACCACACTTTGGACCAATAGCTGTATCTCGCTGGCTGCCAGTCCCTCCTTAGCCAAGTGGAGAGTGGCATTTGAACTGCACCCATTGGACAATTCCACCACAGTCGAAGGCATAAATGCATGAAATGGAATTACATTTTTAAAAAATGAAATATTTTTGGCTAGAAAATAGTATGTCGCGATAAATCTGAATGAATTAAAAGAGATTTCTGAGTTTAGTGCACTGAAAAAGTGAAGTCCGTCTTAGAAACGTCATTGATCTATTTTTGTATTATCTTCCTCTACCCATTTACGTAAATTTAGATGAGTATTATGGGATGTTAAAACCATTTAAGAGCATTATGTTGATGTGTAAATTTGCTTCATCGCTTTGGCGATGGCAATATCTAGAATATTCCACCACACACTCCGAGATCATGAGAATACAAATAGTAAATAAAATTACAAAAATAATTTAGACTTTACAGGATGCAATAGCAGCTGACATAAATATCCAAAACGGACCGTTTAGAAGAGCCATGAAATGCAACGTGGTTAAAGGAAGCCCACGATTTTCCATGGAACAAACTACACTCTCTGCGTATGAAAGTAGAGCTGGTAATGTTTTGTCCACGGTAACAGTGTTCTAAATGTCAGAGGAAAGCCACAGGATCAAACACAAGAGTAGATCCCACTTTACAGCCACAGGTCTTTTCGTGACAAGTGAGGTGGCTCTGAGAAGAGCCTTTGGGTTGCGATGCTCACGTGGTGCCCAGGAAGCTCATGTGCGGCTTCTGTACCGGAGGACGGCCTTGGTGGCCTCGGACACAGCGTGCCTGCCAACCTCCCCGGGCAGGAGCAGGCGCACGGCCGTCTGGATCTCTCTGGAGGTCATGGTGGCGCGCTGGTTGGAGAGGGCCAGGCGCGAGGCCTCTTCGGCGATACGCTCGAAGATGTCCTTCACGAACGAATCCATGACGCTCACGGCCTCCCGCGACAGGCTCAGGCCCTGGTGAACGTTCTTCAGAACCCTGGGAAAATAGATGGCGAAACTGTCAGAGCAGCGGTGGCGCCGGCGCCTCGGCGTCCTCTGCTCAGGGGCCTTCGTAGGTGCTTCCGTGGGCTCCTCCGTGCCCAGCGATCCCTCGGAAGCCTCGGAAGCAGGCGCAGGCATGTCGGCCGCAGGCGCAGGCATGTCGGCCGCAGGCGCAGGCATGTCGGCCGCAGGCGCAGGCATGTCGGCCGCAGGCGCAGCATGTCGGCCGCAGGCGCAGGCATGTCGGCGGCAGGCGCAGGCATGTCGGCATCAGGAGCAGGCATGTCGGCGGCAGGCGCAGGCATGTCGGCGGCAGGCGCTGCCACGGCGGGAGTGGGCGATGCCATGTCAGAGGTAGCTTTCCCGTCCATCGTGAGGAAAGACAGTGGCGGCTGCTGAGGGGCGGCAGCCAATTTATAGTCGCTGCATTCCTGGCTGTCATGGGCAGGCTCCACTTCTGATTGGCTAAAATACGATCCAGGGGACCTATCACTAAATCTTACCACGTCACGTGTGAGTGAGTAGGCTCCTGCTTGGCATCACATCCACCAATGAGAGTGGGCATCCTTTGACCTCTTAACTGTTTGAAACGTGCTACATGGAGGCAAACGGTCTTCTGACAATGTTAGCTGGCGCGATGCTACAAAAGGGGAACTTTGAAAAGACTTCACCAAATGCACTCGAATTGTAGAAATTTCTGGGTTGGTTCCTTGAGAGAGTCTGACCCTCATAACCCCATTCCTGACCGCTGTCAGAATGACCCTGGCCACTTCGGGCCCCTTTATTCTAATCCAGAATCTACTGTTGTCCTGGGCTAAGCCACCATGGTTGAGCAGGAATTCTCTGACATGGCTGGCAGAGTGCTCCTGGAAATCACCGGACCTTGCTGGCTAACCAGGAACTCCAGTTTTGATTAAAAAAAAAAGAAAAGAAAAAAGAAAAAAAAAACACCTCAGTTATTTGGGAAAGGGAGGAATTGCAAAGCTACAGCCTCCAAACCGAAACGGGAACACTTATAAAGATACGGAAAGTACTTAAATATTTACCAAATTTAAAATTGTTTTCTTTACATTCTTTGGGTCCCCAAATGTATGACACATACTTGAATTGGTGGATTCACGTAAGAGTCATAGTTTCAAGAAATATGTACATATATATTTCTCCTAGGGGAGAAAAACGGGACATAAATGGGAAATACGTTCAAATTAGCAGCATATGCCTCATCAAGAGCTCAATGTTGAAAGATAAAAATCTTGTCCTCTAAGATCAGGAATAAGGAAAGCATGCCCACTTTCACCGCACCTACCCAACACAGTACTGGAAATCCTAGCCAGAGCAATCAGGAAAGACAAAGAAATAAAAGGCATCCAAATAAGAAAGGAGGAGGTATAATTCCTCCCGTTTGCAAATGATATGATTTTATATTTAGAAAATCCTAAATATCTCACCCAAAACCTGCCAGAACTAACCAACTAATTCAGTCAAGTTTCAGGAAACAAAAGCAACATACAGAAAACAGTTGCATTTTTGTACGCCGACAAGCAAACATCTGAAAAAGAAATAGAGAAAAACAATCCCATTTACAACCACATCAAAAGCAATAACATACTTAGGAATAAATCTAACCAAGGAGGTGAAAGATCTATGCAATGAAAACTATAAGACTTTGAAGAAAGAAATTAAAGAAGGCAATCGAATGGAACAACATTGTTAATGGAAAGAAAGAATTAATATTGTTAAAATGTCCATATTACGCAAACTCATATATAGGTTCAAAGCAATTCCTATCAAAATCCAATGCAGTTTTTCACAGAAAAAAAATTAAAATCCTAAAATCTGTATGAAGAGCCCCACCCGCGTGTGTGCGCGCGTGCGCACGCGCGCACACACCCACACACCCACACACCCCACACACACACACACACTCACTCACTCACCAAGTAGCCAAAGCAATCCTGAGAAATTGGAACAAAGCTGGAAGCATCACACTTTCTGGTCTCAAACTGTGCTAAAATGCAATAAAATCAAAACGATATGGTACTGGCATAAAAATAGACACCTGGAACAGTGGAAGATACTAGGGTGCCCAGAAATAAACCCACTTATACATGTCAGTTAATATAGACAAGGGAATCAGGAATACTCAAAGGAAAAGGAGAGTCCAAATGGTGTTGGGAAAACTGGGTGACCACATACAGACGAATGAAAGTGGATCCCCATCTTACGCAACTCATAAAAAATGAACTCAAACAGGTTAAAGACCTAAATGTAAGACTGAACCAATTAGAGTCTTCCTGAAATGTTCACCCCTAGTGACAGAAAGAGTAACCGGTGTGATTTTCCTGCTCGTTGTTTGTTTCTTGGACTGGTTTTATGCTTTTTAACCATAATTCTTTAATAATATTAGTTTTCCAAAGCTGCCCTAAAATTCCAGGGATTGGGCTCTTTAAACAAGATAACATTAATTAGCTCAGATTTTGGAGGCTCAAAAGGCAAATCCACGTGTCAACTGGTTGGTACCTTCAGAGTTCTGTGAAGGAAGCATCTGTTCCAAGCCACTCTCCTTGCCTTGTAGATGGGGAAATCTCCCTATATCTGTCTGCATTTTCCTCCACATATACATGTCTCTGTGTCTAATTTTCTCTTTTTATGTGGAAACCGCTCATTTTGCATGAAGACTCACCCTAATGAGTATCTTTTAACTTGATTACCTCAGTGGAGACCCTGTCTCCCAATATGATCTCACATGAGGTGCTGGTATTTAGGTCTTTGCCAGCATACGAATTTTAAAGGGACACACTTCAACCCACAGGAGATATGGATTTGAGCTATCGGTGGGAATTTCTTCTTCCTCTTTCATAATATTAAGAAAACATTGATGACTGCTTGAGGGAGGAAATTAGGCCACCCTCCCTTTGTCTTTTTCCACAACTATTTGAATATCACGTATTTTTATTTTGACATTTTGTTTCTCCTACCTTTCTCTGTGAAGGGGGATGATACTATGTGATTTCAATCCTTAACAAGTATTAGGATTGCTTTAGACCTAAGTATTTTCTCAATTTCGTTATGTATCCCATTTGTACTTTAAAGTAAGTTGTAGTTTCCCCTTTTGATTAGGACATAGAAACCTGTAGAAGATGTCACTCTCAGTCAAACAATGAGACAAAAATCTGGATAATCTACAGAAACCAAACTTTTCTTGAGTCCCTCAGAAGAGGAACAGGATTGTACGGAGGAGACAAAACACAAAGGCGACTTAACATCAGCAGAGCCTCATGAACTAAAGAGGCAGGATGGGGGCGAAACTGGATTGTAGAGAGAGCTCCCTCGAGTAGTGCAGTAATGAAGGGGTGGGGGAGATCAACGCCTTTTCAGAGAGGGAGTACAAATGCCTGTTTCTTTCTGTCCAAGGGGCCCTTATACCTCCAGGGGTCTCCCTGGGATCATGAGAGTAAGGATTTAGGATAAATGAATCCGCTCATCAGGAATATTAATTATCATTATGCTGGTATATTTAAAAAATCTTATAAAAGGACTTGAAAAATAATTTATTTTTCAAAGAAACCAAGAAATACTATCAGAGGTCAATAAACGGGGTTGGTCCTGATTTCTGGGCCATTGTTACCCTCCTCCTCTATGATCAAGACATGTCACTACTGCATGGCTGGCGAATGAATGTAGGGTGAGAGAGGAGTAAGCTTGAAAAAGTGGACTTTTATTTTCTCGTTATTATGGAGGACTTTCAAAACAAACCTGGGACTACCGGTGGACATTAGTGGAATGTGAGTGCACTGGGACTCCCCTCTAACAGGTCCTTGCCACGAAGCCTAGCGCCCATCCGAGGGTTGTGACATGACCAGTCCTGCCCCTCATGGCCTCCTCCATTGCCCCAGGATTCTTTGAAATCCTGAAATTTGTCCTTAATGTTGTCTACCTCCGCTTCTAAGATCTTCTGAGAGAGGCAATGGTGAACAATGTCAACCTTTGGGGGATGTAGTTAGGCAAGTGTCATATAACTTGGGTGGCCTTTTGTTGTTTCCTTCATGTGAAGTTATTTATATTTCATTAAAATCATACCAGTTTACGACACAGTATATTTAAAATATAATGTCGGTAAATTGTTAACGGCTTGTAGTCGCATAAAAATTGTCGTCAGGTATATATTTTTAGTCTATTTTACTTCTTTAAAAAATTTTCAATTACAGGTCACATACGGTGTTATATTAGTTTCAAGTGTACAACTCAGTGATTAGACATTTCTATTACTTACAACGTAATCACCCCGATAAGTCTGGTACCCGCCTGCCATGAAATATGGTTATTATGATATTATCCACTATATTCCCTCTGCTGTACTTTACATCCCCGTGACTCTTTTATAACTGCCAATTGGTACTTCTTAATCCCTTCACCTTTTTCACTGAGCCACCAATAACCCCCTCCCATCTGGCGACCATCAATTTGTTCTCTCTGTGAGTCTTTTGTTTTTGTTGTTGTTTTGATTATTCTGTTTTTTAGATTCCACATACAAGTGGAATCACATGACATTTGTCTTTCTCAGCCTGACTTACCCCACTGAGGGGAATGCCCTTTACATCCACCCATGTTGTCTCAAATGGAAAGATTTTGTTCTTTTTTTATGGCCGAGTAATATTCCATTGTATATATGTATGTGTATATATGTATATATATGTATGTATGTATATGTATGTATGTATGTATGTATGTATGTATGTGTGTGTGTGTGTGTGTGTGTGTGTGTGTATATATATATATATATATATATATATATATATATATATATACCACATTTAGGGTGCTTCCATATCTTCGCTGTTGTAAGTAATGCTGTAATAAACCTACGTCTGCAGATATCTCTTTGAATTAATATTTTCGATTTCTTTTTATAAATGCCCAGAGGTGGAATTGCTGGATTATATGGTAGTGCTATTTTTAATTTGGGTGAGACCCTCCATACTGTTTTCCATAGTGGCTGCACCAATTTGCAGTCCCACCAGACAGTGCACGAGGATTCCCTGTTCTCCATTTCCTCACCAACACTTCTTGTTTGTTCATTTATTTATGACAGGCATTCTGACTCGTGTGAGATAATATCTCATTGTGGTTCTAATTTGCATTTCCCTGTGATGATTGGTGACATCACGCATCTTTTCATATGTCTATTGGCATGTGCATGTCCTCTTTGGAGAAATGTCCATTCAGGTCCTGTGCCCATTTTTAAATTGGATTGTTTGTTTATTTCGGGTTTGACTTTGCATGCATTCTTTATAAATTTTGAATATTAACCCCTTATAGACTCTATTATTCCCAAATATCTTTTCCCATTCAGTATGTTGTCTTTTTGTTTTGTTGATGGTTTCCTACTCTGTGCAAAAACATGTTAGTTTGATGTAGTCCGACAGGTTTCTTTTCTTTTTCTTGTATTTCCCTTGCCGGAGGAGACATATCCCAAAAATATTGTTACTAAGAGTGATGTCGAAGAGTTTACCGACTATGTTTTCATCCAGGAGTTTTATGGTTTCAGGTCTTACATTTAAGTCTTTAATCTATTTTGAGTTTATTCTTGTTCATGGTGTAAGAAGATGGTCAGGTTTCATATTTTTGCATGTATCTGCGTAGATTTCCCAACACCATTTTTTGAAGTGACGGTCTTTACCCCACTGTATATTCTTGCCTCCTTTGTCATAGATTACATGACCACATAGGCATAGGTTGATTTCTGGGCTCTCTATTCTTTTCCATTGATCCATGTGTCTGTTTTTATTCCAGAGCTTTAACAGCTTGTCTTCCTTCTCAGACACAAACCCCACTGGTTCACACAGCCAGATGTCATGAGGGCTTCTCTTCCTTGCGCTGGTGCCCCGGGATGGGGAGCCCTGTGTGGGGCTGGGAACCTTCAGTCCTAAGGGTTCAGAACCTCCGCAGCTGAGATATCCCTCTTGATTCTCATCCACCACACCGTGTGTGTGGGACCAGCCCATTCCACGTCGGTGCCCCTGGTATCAGTGTCAGCATGGCCTTTGCTTCATGTCCTTAGATATAGAAATTCTGTTCAGCTAGTTTTCAGGTGGTTCTCAGTGATGGTTGTTCTATAATTCAGCTGAAATTCTGGGGTGGTCATGGGAGGAAGCGAGTACAGTGTCTACCTACTCTGCCATCTTGACCAGAAGTCCCTGACTTGGGTGGCCTTGATGATTATCCAGGCATTTTGTCATGCACCCCTGGGGATTATTTGCAAGGAGGACTCGTGCATCATTACTGTTCTTCTTATAAATATTGTACTGGCATAGTGAAGTCTCTCCCTTCTGGGGACTTGGTGTTCTTTCCTTGATGGGATACTGCCAGAGAGGTGAAGGGTATTACCCAAGGCCACAGGACACTCAGGTGATGCCCCGGACCTCACTCTAGGGTTTGGTTCATCACACATGGCATTAGAACTTAGAGTAGTTCAACCTTTCAGTAAGTCCTAGCGACCATGTTCCTCTGGATTCACCAGCTCGAAAGGAAATACTTTAAACCAAAAGGAAATGCAGCACTGATTTGCTTCACCTACCTCAATCTCCTTTTGAGAATCAATTCAAACGGACTTGCTTAAACAAGTGTTTCCCTAAGCAAACTGCAACAGTGTGGCATTGCAGACATCAGGGGCTGCCTCTGCTTTTCCTCCTCCTTCAGTTCCTTCTGTGACTCCCAAACGTGTCCCATTTACGACTCTGAAGATATGTACATTTGTAGGCAAGATGGAGACGGGGGGTGGGTGGCGGTTGCAATGAGGTCTCAGGTGTTAGGGATCCCCTGCAAGGACAGACCACAGGGTAACTGGGAAACTCAGTGGCCCCAAATCAGGAAACAGATATTGGGACCAGTTTCCGGCATGGCTCTTTTTAGCCTGTATTCACCTGATAATTCTCCTTTCTGTCCATCTGTTCACCTATGTCTCTATGTCCAGGCACCCAGGAGCAGGAGAGGATGTCCCTTACGGTTGTAAATTTCCAGCTGCTTCGGGTGAGAGCTCTGCCCTGGGCCGTAGGGATTCACTGCATTCGTGACGTCACCCAGATAAGGGTAAGTCAAGTGGAAAATTATTCTAGGGTTTGCCACTGTGGCCCAGGGTAGCAAGGTCTTTCTTGTATGGACATACCACTTACATGGCACTCAGCAGCATCTCAAGAAATGGGTGTTGCACAGCAGGGTTTTTTAGATTTGTGAAGGCTAGTCATTCCTGGACACTTCTCCCATTGATAAGGCATGCCTGTTTTCCTCTCTTCTTGGCACTGGGCAGGCTTGTGATTGCTTTTGCCAACAGAGTACACAGAAAGTGATATTTTGCCCATTGCAGAGTTTATCTTTAAGAGGACGCATAGTTTCTGCCTTGCTGTTTGGGAGTTCTGTGCAGCCGTGTCAAAAGAAGAAATCTGCCTATCCTGCCAGTCACCCCCTTGGAGAGGTCCCTCTCCAAGAGTGCGTTGTCTCTTACATTGCAGAGTAGTTTAGACATCAGCTGAGTACCACTTAGTGACCCTAACTTCAGTTGTTTTTGAAGGGGCACGTTTAGATACTTTTAATTTGCAAAATAGATGAAATAGAAAGCGTAACAATCTTCCATCGAAAAATACAAAATAACTTGAAAAATGATTATGCACATTATTTTAAATACTCATCTTTGTGTGAGAAGTGACGGACGGTTATAGTACACTGAGACCTTTAACAATTGTAGATTCTTGAATGACTGCACCTTTCAAGAAAAATTGGACCTTTCCTATTGGGAAAGGAAGATGCTAAAGGGGACAGAAACTATTCCATGTTTTTGATTTTGGGTGGGGAAAAAAGATCTCCTTGAGAATCTGTAATCAAAAGAGTGCCTTCGTGTAGCTTTGGGATTCAAGCGAACACTATCATCACGGTCCAAATGAATCTCCGTTGTAAACTTTTTTCCAGCGGTTTTATCATCATAATATATTTTCTATTAATAAAACTTAGCTTTTATCCCCTTAATGATTGAAACCATTTTATTAGCAGTAGCAATAAGTGTTCCTTGAAGACCTCACAGGAAATACACTTGGAAGTCCGACCATTTGTATTGTAGCTCACTGAAGCTCTGCATGTCTTCAATTCTTTGGAAGTCCTGTTTGGTTCAAATTCTGTAAATTATTTTTATGTAAATAAAGAAACGCCTTTGCCTGCATTATCATAGGTGTTTTGAAAAGACTATGTTCCGAATTTTAATATACTTTTTGTGTATCGATTCTTTTTCCCCTCACCCTGGCAGTTTCTTAGAGAATTAGGGTAATCATTTTCTTTTCAACTGACTGCTCATGCGTTTCCTCAATTCAAGTATGGGGGTATTTGGGGGGGGGCTAAGTTATGTTAAAAATAAATTTTAAATTTGGTAAATTTGATCGTTCTGACCTGCCAAGTAAAAAATCTGCCAATCCTGCTGTTAAATATTACATACTTAAATATGCTAAATATGTATGTAGGTATTCCAGTTTCCGTTTGTGTTGTCTTCGGAGAAAGTGGTTTTACCATTCCCTTTACTCTGATTCGCCAAGGGTTTTGATGAGAACTGGAGGTAATAGCTGGTCAATTATGGCCCGTGATTGGTAGGAGCACTCTGCTGGCCATGTCAGAGAGTTACTGCTCAAGCCACAGCCGGCTCAGCCCTGGAAAGAGGAGATTGTGACTTGGAGTTGTGGACCCTGAGAAAGATGCCTACTGAGAAGCGCTCCTGGTGGCTGACTGAGCTCAAATTTAACAAACAGAGCCTAGCAGCCATTTCTCATCAGGGGCCTCGCATGCAAACCCTGTGGAAGAAGCCTGTGCTAAGCTGCTCGCCTCCTGGCTCTGAACCGTGGGACTGTATGGCATTCCCGCCACCTGAGCCACCCCTTATGAAGGACTACCTGGAATAACTGTACAACCAACAGGACTTAGGCTTCCCCACCCCTACTCCAATCAGAGCTGTGCGATCTGTACTGACCAATCAGAGAGGCTCCGTTCTGACCAATCAGGACAGCGTTTTGGGGGGCCAATGAGACTGAGGGGATTTGAAGTCCTCATTTGCATGAGGATAGACCGTACTCAGACAAGGGGGAGGAACTTCTGTCTACATAAGTCAGTTTCCCTGTGGCTTGGCGAGAGCACGCTTTGCCTTTCCACCCGAAGACTGAAAGCTGTGTTTCCTCAGCTGGAGCTGAACCACGACAGCAGACCCCAGCAGACCCCGGAGCTGTCTAGCTTGAAAGGAATCTCCTTCCCAAGACTGCCTTGCAGCCATTCCGCTTGGTTATTAAGCTGTAACACTTACTGAGCTGTTCCACAGCTGTGCTGTATCACAGTTATCGGCACTGAATAAAGTTGTTTTTTTTTTTAATTGGGTCCGAAACTGGGGATTACTGTTGGTGTTGAATTGGCACCAGGGACCACAGGTTGACAGAGGAAAATCGCCCCAAAGTATCCAGAGTCACTCTCACCACAGCAAAAGGCTGGATTTTGAATTCGGGTTCTCTCAGGAATTCAAGCTGATCCTTAAGTAGTTTTAATATATTTGTTTACGAGTTTTCCCAATTTCTGTTTGGAGACTATTTTGTTATCTCCCCCCCCCTTTTTTTTGGTAACTCACTGAGTATTTTGATGAAATCTGGAGAGAAGAGTTGGCCAGTTATGTCCCTGGATTTCCACAACCACTGCTGGCCATGTCACATGGGTTCCTGCCTTGAGTCAGGGTGGTTTACCCCAGGACAATAGTAGATTCTGGGTTAGAGGGAAAGGGCCCAAAGTGGCCAGAGTCATCCTGATAGCAGTCAGGAATTGGGTTATGAAGGTCAGACTTAAGGAGCCAAAACGGAAGTTTCTACAATTCAGGTGCTTTTGGTGAAGTCTTAGTTCTAAGTCCCCCGTTGGGGCATCAGCCGGCCGGCTAACGTTGTCAGATGACCTTTCGCCCTATGGAGCTTGTTTCAGAGTTACTGACCGAGGTCACGGAGAGGTCAAGGGACTCCCACTCTGATTGGAGGATATGTGATGCCAAGCAGGAGCCTATCCTATCTCGTGAGACGTGGCGTGACTTAGTGACAGGCGCCCTGGATTGCATTTTAGCCAATGAGATGTGGAGACTGCCCATGACGTCAGGGAATGCAGCGACTACATAAGTCGACCACCTCGCAGCAGCGGCCACTGTCTTTCCTCACAAGCTGGAGGAAGCGGCCTCCGACATGGCTGATGTTGGCTCTGGGGCTTCGCTAGAGGAATTCCTGCGCAGAAAGGAGCCCACGGAAGTGCCCCCGAGGATCCTGGAGCAGAAGCAGCTGAGGCGCCGCCACCGCCGCCGCGCCGCCGCCACTCTGACAGTTTTGCCGCCTATTTTCCCAGGGTTCTGAAGAACTTTCATCAGGACCTGAGCCTGTCTGAGAAAGCCCTGAGCGTCATGGATTCGTGCGTGAAAGACATGTTCGAGCGCATCGCTGAAGAAGCCTCGCGCCTGGCCCGCAAAACCCGGCGCGCCACCATGACCTCCAGAGACATCCAGACGGCCGTGCGCCTGCTCCTGCTCGGGGAGTTGGGCAAGCACGCTGTGTACGAGGGCACCAAGGCCGTCCTCCGGTACATTTGCTGCAGCTGAGCTACCTGGGCACCACGTGAGCATCGCAACCCAAAGGCTCTTTTCAGAGCCGCCCCACTTGCCATGAAAAGAACTGTGGCCCTCGTGTTTGATCCTGTGGCTTTCTGCCGACATTTAGAGCACTGTTACGGTGGACAAAACATCATCAACTCCACTTTAATGTACAGAGAGTGTAGTTTATTCCATGAAAAACACGGATTTGCCTTAACCACGTGGCATGTCATGGCTTTCCCAAACCGTCATTCCCGTTAGTGTTTTTCTCTAGGTCGGTCTTTTGGGGAGTACTTTGCTGATAATGCCATTTACCTGTTTCACTCATTCCCTCACGAGTGTACGGTGGAATTTTCCAGAAGTTCGTTATGTTTGATGTGACAACGGATGAAGTGCAGAAGCGGATACAAGAATCCATCTGTCTTCTGTCAGGCGGATAGTAAGGAGACTTTCAAATATTCGAAACAACGTCAATCTCCTCTACGTTTCTAGAAGGAAATATTTATCGTACGAGTTTGTAAATTGCATTAACATGATATAATGGGTGTTTTATTATGATTTTAAAATGAATTTTAAAATAAATTTATTAAAATTCCTGTTGTATTATTTTGTATAGTGAGCGTATTGGCAGGTATTACTGACACAACAGCTCTTTGGGTTCCTATTTATTTTTTAATAGCGTGAGGTTTCCCAAGACAAAACTGTCCTGGATATTTACTCATTCCCATCGTCAACTCATACATATAATTGACTCCTTGGGAAATCGTGGACTTTCCTTAACTATGTTGCATTTCTTCGTCTGTCTAAATGACTATTTCTGTTTGTTATTTTTCTACGTCTACCTTTCCAGCAACCTGTAAGGTCAAAATAATTTTCCAACTAATTTCATCTACCACCTTTGTTCACGTCGTTCCACGACTGTATTATGGAACTTTTCAGAAATACTTTATGTGTGATGTGCACTAAGGTCAAGAAGCAGCTATATCCACCAATGCACCCCTGTTATACTTTGTCATCATACCGCGCATGAAGCCTCCATTTAAATATGTAAATGTAAATGAGGAAGGATGCACAGTAGAGAAACAGACTAGTGAAATTTCCAAAAACAAGTCAGTTTTGCAATTCCCCGGTTTCCGAAATAATTGAGTACAACATCGTCGTATGGACATACCCAGTGTGTGGCACCCAGCACCATATCAGCGAGTGTGTGTTGCGTGGCACTACATGTCAGGTTCAGGATGGCCTTCATGCCTTGACGCTCTTTGCGTTGAAAGGTCCTGTCCATGTTCCCCTGCTCTGGGCTCTGGGCATACACGTGACTGCTTTGACCAATGGAACATGGTGGAAGTGATGTTATGTACGCCGATTACAGAGCTAATCTTTAAAACGACAGGTGCCTTCTGCCTCGTTTCTTGAGACCTCTGAGCCGCCATGTAGGAAGTCTGCCTATCCTGCTGGAGACACCACAGGGACAGGCTTTGAGACTCTACGGGGAGAGACCGGGGCCCAGCTGAGCCCAGCCCTCCAACCAGCTCCTCCAAGGCAACAGGTATGTGAATGCAGTTGACTCGAAACTTTCAGAGTAGCTTATGAGTTACCCTGCACGGGTGTACCCCCTCTTTCTTTAATATTAAGGGCCACTTACACTTCTTATTTGCACACTATTGGCACACTAATAGATCAGCAAAAACAAAACAAGACTTCCCATTCCAAACAAGTAGAAATACTTGAAAAAATGATCGCAAACATTATTTTAAATGCTTGGATGAGCTGGAAAAGAGCTAGAAATTAATAGACAACTGAGACGTTTGCCTCAAACCCAGGCCCTTGAAAGACAACACCCTTAGTGAAAAGCTGGCCTTTCTGCTATGGGGAAAGGGAGAGGACAAGGCAACTTGGTATATCTTGGCCTTGTATCTGGATGGGGGGAAAAAGGCTCCTTTGATAGTTTCATATCACAATTCTGCCTTCACGTGGCTGTGGCATTCCAATGAAGACCATCAGCATGGCTCAAGGAATTCTGGCAAAAATCCAGACATGGGGCAAATGCTAGTCAAATCCTCTGTGGAGGAGCCCACCCTTAACTGAGCCTTAGAGAAGGTCCCCACCGATAAAGCCCTTCCATACTTGCTCATAATTCAAGAAAACCAAAGGTATCCTCCTCCAAAGACTTATCCCCGGGTGCAACAATTCAAAAAGCGTTGGCATGTTAAGTAAGTGAGAGGATATGAACCATAATAAGGAAGAAACAAGAACTATCACAAAGAATCAAGTACAATTTCTGAAAGCGTAAAACAGAACCACTGGACCAAAAAGTTAACGTAATTTTAAATAACCGGTGAATGCACCTGGATAGGGAATTAGTGTAT
The DNA here is from genome assembly GCA_003508835.1 of Eonycteris spelaea. NCBI lineage: Eukaryota > Metazoa > Chordata > Mammalia > Chiroptera > Pteropodidae > Eonycteris > Eonycteris spelaea. The sequence goes on along the minus strand of PUFA01000608.1, from coordinate 100,659 downwards.
TGGAAGAAATCAGGGGGAATGCCTCCTAGGGAGATAAAGAGAAAGGAAAGTTGAAGAGACATAGGGCATGGGCCAAAAACATATAAACTACACCCCATAGGGGTTTGTGAAGGAGATATTAGGCAAACTGAGGAAGAATAATATTCAAAGAGGAAATGGCTGGTAATTTGTTCAGAACGAAGGAAATCCACAGTTGCCTAGAATGATCGCAGAGCAATGGAAACATTCGTACATGAAAGCAGAGAATGACCGTATAAAACAGTTCCCAGCATGGTGATGACTAAGTGCCACTTAGAGGGGATTTTATGGCCTCGAGTGCTTCCTAAAATTAGGAAGCCTTGACCAGGCATTTCACAGAAGAGGGGACACAAGTGGAAAAAAAAAGTAAAATACTCAAGACGAGGCACCACCTCACAAGCAGTCCGAGAAGTGCCCACCCACACCGCGGTGAGATACTATTTCACACCATCAGAGCCATGAGGGTGAAAAAGACTGACCACCCCACGTGTTGGTGAGGAGATAGAGTCATGGGGAGTTTGCATCCACTGCTAGTAGGTGTGGAAGCTGCTGGTCTGAGGCCCTTGGAGAGCAATCCGGCATATCGATTAACGTGCAGGAGAAGCACCCGCGGCTGACTGCAAGGATTCCGCTCCTGGGCACCTAATCCAGGATGCTCTTAGCGGCGTTGTACTTATTAACGAAAAATTCAGATAAAACATAAATGGTCATCAACGGTAAAGTGGATGAACAAATTGGGATACAGTCATACAATTGAAAGCCATTCACCAGGAAAATAAGTGAACCAGAGCTACCGATGTCACTATGGCTGTATCTTGCACACAATAGTGAAATAGCATGATATGGAAGAACACTTACCTCATGATATAATTTATACAAGGTATAAAAAGATGCACAACAATGCTATCAGTATATGTTGCTTTGCACTTCATATCTATGTAGCAGAAGCATAAAGAAGTTCATGGAAATGAGGAACATCAATTTTGCATAGGGGTAACTACTGGGAAGGAAGGGGGATGGGTATAAGGGAGGGGTCCATGGGCATTCAAGGGTATCTGTCATTCGTTTTATTGCTGGAGCTTGTGGTCGTAGATGGGTGTTTGGTTATATTTTTCTTCCTATGATTTCATTTAACCAAAAGGTTGTGTAATGTTTTACTAAATTGGGGTGATCACTGTCAACTCTGCTGTCCCTCACTGCCCTCGTTCGGTCAGTCTTGCTACCAATTTTATCCCCCAAGTGGCCCCTGAATCTCTCCCTTCCACTCTATCCCTACTGCCTCTTACCAGGCCTGCATCATCATTACCTGAATTGAGGCAGCCACCTCCTGCCTTCGACCTCGGCCCTTGCAAATTGAGCCTCGTGTACTACTTCCTGAGTTGATCTAAGTAAGAAGCAAATCTGACAGTCTGTCACTTCCCTGCTGAAAAGGCTTCAAGGCCCCCCACTGCCTAGAGGACGAGGTACAAGTTCCTTATATATGGCAAGGTCCTTCGTGATCTGGCCCCTGCTTTTCTCCCCAGTCTCATATGTCACCACTTCCTGCCTTGCATTGTGAGGTCCAAAGAGGCTGAACTACTTGCAGTTGCCCCACAGGGCCACCGCCGCCTCTTGGTCTGCCTAGGTCTTTTCCATCCTGGCACCGACAGCCCCGCATTGAGGGAGCCCCTCAGTCACAGGCAACCCGGGACTGTCCTGGTATTAAAGCTGAAAGTTCTGCACCCGGGAAACCCTTCAGGACCCGGCAAGCCGGGACAGTTGGTCACCCTAGTTGCCCAGTCTTCAAGCTGCTTTGTGGCCGAATCGGCTCCTGCTGTTGCCATCACTGAGGATGTCTTTCTCACCTTCTTCCTCCCGCTCCTTCTGAAAACAGGACCCAAAACAAACAACGAATAAAATACAAAGTAGTATGTGAAAGGCAGCTACAGGACCCACATAACTTAGACCTGGCCTCTCCCAGGAGGAGTTTCCTGACTAGCTTCCCTTCCCCTGCCCCCGGCTGGATTGGCTGCCCCTCCTCTGGACTCCCACAATAACCAGGGCAGTTCTCTTTCACAACATTTCACGTCTTATAAATATCTGACAAAAGCATCCGCCTCCCCGCTCTGGACTCTAGCCAGTTTATGGGCTCTCAGCTTATTCATCTGTGATTCCCAGCACCCAGCAGACCTGATGTAGTAAGCACTCAGTGAATGTTTCAATAAATAGATGAATGCAGGCTGCGCTGTAAACTCTGACGTGAGATTTCCTGACCCTTCTTGAGGAAAGCGTGGCTGAAATAATTGTGGTCGGAGGTCGGAGAAGTGACGATTTCTTGAAAGTGACAATTCGAGGTTTGTCCTTATCTATCATAACGAACAGTACCAATTTTTATCCTGTCACACAGAACAACGTAAGATGACACTCCGAGTATGTTGTACAGTTTATATAGATGATGTCACGCATATTCGACAGTTTCACTGTCTTTCTGACATGTGATTTCTCCCCGTTCTGAGAAGTTGGGAGGGGACACATGAATACCCCCTTAAAGGGTCTCCACAACCCTGTGAGGTAGGTCCTGTTTACATCACCGATGGACAGAGAATAAACCTATGGACTAGAAAGGTGAGTCCATTGTCATGCCTGACAGAGTTCAGGAAGCGAGTGAGCGGGGATTAAACCTCAGCTGTCCCCCTGTTGGAGCATCAGCCCGCTAATCTTGTCGGGTGGCCTTTGGCCCTACGTAGCATGTTCAAATGGTTATCAGTCAAAGGATGCCCACTCCGATTGGTGGATGTGATGCCAAGCAGGAGCCTATCCAATCATGTGCGACATGGCGTGGCCTAGTGACAGGCGCCCTGGATTGCATTTTAGCCAATGAGATGTGGAGACTGCCCATGACGTCAGGGAATGCAGTGGCTATAAATCGGCTACCGCCTTGCAGCAGCCACCATTGTCTTTCCTCACAAGCTGTGGGGAAGAGGCCTCCGTCAGGCTGAGCCCGCCTCTGAGGCTTCCGAGGGATTGCTGAGCACCTGGGAGCCCACAGAAGCACCCCCGAAGCTCCCGGAGCAGGAGCCCCCGCCCCGCCGCTCTGACATCTTTGCTCCCTGTCTCCCCAAGGTTCTGAAGAACCTTCGCCAGGACTTGAGCCTGTCGCAGGAGGCCCTAAACGTCGTGGATTCATTCATTCATGTAGGACATCTTTGAGCGCATCGCCGAAGAGGCTTCGCGCCTGGCCCTCTCCAACCAGCGAGCCACCATGACCTCCAGAGAGATCCAGACGGGCGCGCGCCTACTCCTGCCCGGGGAGGTGGGCAAGCCCACTGTGTCCAAGGACACCAAGGCCGCGCGTGAGCTTCCTGGGCACCACCTGAGCATCGTAACCCAAAGGCTCTTCTCGGAGCCGCCTCGCTTGTCACAAAAAGACCTGTGGCTCTAAAAGTGGGATCTACTCTCGTGTTTGCTCCGGTGGCTTTCCGCCACCATGGATAAAACATCATCAGCTCTACTTTGAGAGAGAGAAGAGAGAGAGAGAGAGAGAGAAAATTTATTCCATGGAAAATTGTGGGTTTTCCTTAACCACATTGCATTTCGTGGCTTTCCTAAATGGTTATTCCTGTCGTTTTTTTTCTCTAGGTCAGCCTTTTGGGGGATATTTTGCTGATAGTTTTCAAACGAATTTCAAGTTTACGTTAACATGATGTAATGAGGTTTGTATTGTTTTTAAATAAATGTATCAAAATTTCTATTCTAATAATTCCTACAGTGACGATTGGCACATATATAGCCAGCGTAGAAGTGTTTTGGGTTCCTACTACTTTTTAGAAATGTAAAATTGTCTTGAGACCAAAACCGGTTTCCAGATATTGACTCATTTTTGGTGCAAGTTCTGCATTCCAAGGGTTCCTCTACCCTTGTTCCTTGACCACTCCACTCCTGGCAAGCTGGATTGTACTTGGAATCCCCTCAAAATCAGGTTCCTAGTTTATTTATACCTTATTCCTTCCTCAAGAAGTGGCTACACCTCCCAGAAGGTCGGGCCCCACCCCCACGCAGAGGAGCTGCAGATCATTGCCCAGCATGTGTCAGGGCTGCAAAAGGACCTGATGTGTGAGGCTTAGTTGCCTCTTTGTAGGTCACCCTTGACCATATAATTTCTTGTCCAATTAATGTGGACACTTTTGAGGGTACAGGGGGCCCTCTGAATAGTTGTGTTGGGACAACAGGCAAAATCAGTACGTGTGGACACCCTTCTAGGGAAAGATCTGGGGATAGAATACGCGCATCTCTTGGGGCTTGGGGATTTGCAGAACACAAAGGTTAGTGTGACCAGGAGAGTGCATCAGCTTTTTCATGATTTCCTCCCTCCAAAGTCCTGCTGCCTTTGTTTTCTGGAGACAAATAGCGTTACTGGGCCGCGTAAACAGGGAAGAGAGACACAAGATGGTGAGAGTGTCTGTGTGGGTCCTATGACTGCTGAGAGCTAGCGGGACTGGGCTCTACAGCAAGAGTGATTAAGGGCACAGGTTTGGGAGTCGGTCAGACCTGGACTTAAACCCCAGCTGTGCCTCTTACTAGCTGTAGTGCTTTGGGTCAGTGACTTGGCCCCTCTGAACATCAGTTTCCTCCTCTGTAGAATAGGGTCTATGAGGTCGTTGTGAGGATTCAGTGAGATAGTGAGCTGGAGTGCCCAATCAATGGTGACTATGCTTGTTCTCAGTCCCAAGAGTCGTGCCCTCAGGCAATTGGAGGGGTGTAAGTGAGATTTGGTGCCAGAGGGCTATGGAGGATCACTCTTCCCCGCTGAGCCTCACGTTAGTGAGACTGCAAAGTTAACACTGCTCTGAGTTTGTGATGGGGAGTTGCTAGGGAGCAACTGAAAAATGCCATGTTACCTCGTTGGCTTTGGGCATTGCCGACTCAGGGCTTTGTTGGTAAGCTCTTCCTCCTCACTCCCCTGAAACTTTGCCCCATCACCCTCACCTTACCCGAATCCTATTCACCTTTCCAGCCATGGCTCAAATCCTAGGTTCTCTGTGCAGATGACCTGACCATCCCAGCCCGTGGTGACTTCTCCCTCCTTGAGCCTCAGACCTTCAACTGTAAAATGGGCATACTATTTATAACGCCCTGGCAGGAAGGGCTGTGATTAGGACTGAATGAAAGAACAGCTGTAGCATGCCAGGTGCAGTGCTCGCTGCAGGCACATGGTGAGTTCTCTGCCTCTTTCTTTTCCTGCTCTCTGAACCCCCCACTATGCCTGCATCGTGCTCTTGATCAGATGCAGCCTTCTCTTGGTAGTCATTCGGGAGTATGTGTGTGCTAACTCTCCATTCAGATGTAATGTCACAGAGATTGGGGGCCACATCTTACCCCTCCTCACCTTCCAGTATCCAGCGCCACACAAATAGCCATAGTAACCATTTCTTACCGAGCACTTTACGATTCGATGTGGCAGGCATTCTGCTGTGTGTGTGATACACGTGTGTCTGGTCTTTACCTTTGCCCCTGTATGTTCCTTCCAGGACAGGCAGACATAATTCTCCCTGTCGAGCAGAGCGAGGCTCAGAGAGGGTGGGTTAACTACTGCCCAAGCTCACATAGCTAGTAAGTGGCCCAGCCAAGCATCAAATTCAGGCTTGACTCCCGTGCTCGATTAGGTTTCCATCGAATGCCTGTGAATCAGTGGGAGGGAGGATGGCCAGGAGTAGAGACCAGAATAGGAGTGCCTACACACTTACTTTTACTTAGTAGGGGGAGGTCTGATTAAGAAATACCTATAGGTTATAAAGACATAGGATTCAATGGGTCCCCAAGCCTGGGTAAGGGGATACAGTCCCTTCCGGACAGTAAGAAAAGAGCTGGCGGAGGTTATGGGTTAAGCGAAAACTCAGGGCCATTGTCCTAGGGAATTCCATGGTGGCTCCAAGATCCTAAAAATTAGCAGTGGAGGACCTACCCACTGGCCACTCTCAAGGTGAATTCTAGAATAAGCACTGGTCAAAGGCACCTCCTCTGAAGTGGTTATTAACCTAGAAACGCTTGAATTCCCTCGGAGTCCAGTCTGTGCATTACGCTCCAATCGTTCCTTGGGAAAAACCAGGACAGAATATCAAGCATTGGATCTGTGGTTAGATGTGGAGATAAGCTCTGCTGTGCTCTTGCATCAGGGGCAATGATGGGAAGAGCAGAGGGCATTTGCCATCTAATTTAGCAGACCCTAAAGCTCATATGGTTTGAGAATGACCTGAGAACCCATGGCTATGACCTCATGGAACAGGATAGAGGGCTTGGTGATCCTAGGTCTGTGCACTGCAGGTCGTGGGACTGTGATCAGGGAGGATTCACCTGGGTCCAGTCAAGCGAGGCCTCCTCCGGGAGAGTGCATTAGGGGTCCATGTGCTGTCTCTTCAGTCCTCCCAGACTTTCCAAAGGCCTCACTCAGACCAGGGTGAAAAAATAGCCATTTTCCACCTCTACCCCTGGCCTGGTTCCCAGGGATTAAGTTCGGAAAGCATCAGCGAAGGAGCTGGGGGCATCCAGGCTCAGCCCCTGCCTCGACTGGCTCACCAGGGCAGCATAGAACACCACTCCCAGCATCTACTCACAGTACCCCTCCCCCAGCCTTGTTCTGGAAGGTCATGGTACAAGGAGCACAAAGCTTGGCCCAGGTGTCAGGTGCAGCTGAGGTTTAATCCCCGCTCACTCGCTTCCTGAACTCTGTCAGGCATGACAATGGACTCACCTTTCTAGTCCATAGGTTTATTCTCTGTCCATCGGTGATGTAAACAGGACCTACCTCACAGGGTTGTGGAGACCCTTTAAGGGGGTATTCATGTGTCCCCTCCCAACTTCTCAGAACGGGGAGAAATCACATGTCAGAAAGACAGTGAAACTGTCGAATATGCGTGACATCATCTATATAAACTGTACAACATACTCGGAGTGTCATCTTACGTTGTTCTGTGTGACAGGATAAAAATTGGTACTGTTCGTTATGATAGATAAGGACAAACCTCGAATTGTCACTTTCAAGAAATCGTCACTTCTCCGACCTCCGACCACAATTATTTCAGCCACGCTTTCCTCAAGAAGGGTCAGGAAATCTCACGTCAGAGTTTACAGCGCAGCCTGCATTCATCTATTTATTGAAACATTCACTGAGTGCTTACTACATCAGGTCTGCTGGGTGCTGGGAATCACAGATGAATAAGCTGAGAGCCCATAAACTGGCTAGAGTCCAGAGCGGGGAGGCGGATGCTTTTGTCAGATATTTATAAGACGTGAAATGTTGTGAAAGAGAACTGCCCTGGTTATTGTGGGAGTCCAGAGGAGGGGCAGCCAATCCAGCCGGGGGCAGGGGAAGGGAAGCTAGTCAGGAAACTCCTCCTGGGAGAGGCCAGGTCTAAGTTATGTGGGTCCTGTAGCTGCCTTTCACATACTACTTTGTATTTTATTCGTTGTTTGTTTTGGGTCCTGTTTTCAGAAGGAGCGGGAGGAAGAAGGTGAGAAAGACATCCTCAGTGATGGCAACAGCAGGAGCCGATTCGGCCACAAAGCAGCTTGAAGACTGGGCAACTAGGGTGACCAACTGTCCCGGCTTGCCGGTCCTGAAGGGTTTCCCGGGTGCAGAACTTTCAGCTTTAATACCAGGACAGTCCCGGGTTGCCTGTGACTGAGGGGCTCCCTCAATGCGGGGCTGTCGGTGCCAGGATGGAAAAGACCTAGGCAGACCAAGAGGCGGCGGTGGCCCTGTGGGGCAACTGCAAGTAGTTCAGCCTCTTTGGACCTCACAATGCAAGGCAGGAAGTGGTGACATATGAGACTGGGGAGAAAAGCAGGGGCCAGATCACGAAGGACCTTGCCATATATAAGGAACTTGTACCTCGTCCTCTAGGCAGTGGGGGGCCTTGAAGCCTTTTCAGCAGGGAAGTGACAGACTGTCAGATTTGCTTCTTACTTAGATCACTCAGGAAGTAGTACAGAGGCTCAATTTGCAAGGGCCGAGGTCGAAGGCAGGAGGTGGCTGCCTCAATTCAGGTAATGATGATGCAGGCCTGGTAAGAGGCAGTAGGGATAGAGTGGAAGGGAGAGATTCAGGGGCCACTTGGGGGATAAAATTGGTAGCAAGACTGACCGAACGAGGGCAGTGAGGGACAGCAGAGTTGACAGTGATCACCCCAATTTAGTAAAACATTACACAACCTTTTGGTTAAATGAAATCATAGGAAGAAAAATATAACCAAACACCCATCTACGACCACAAGCTCCAGCAATAAAACGAATGACAGATACCCTTGAATGCCCATGGACCCCTCCCTTATACCCATCCCCCCTTCCTTCCCAGTAGTTACCCCTATGCAAAATTGATGTTCCTCATTTCCATGAACTTCTTTATGCTTCTGCTACATAGATATGAAGTGCAAAGCAACATATACTGATAGCATTGTTGTGCATCTTTTTATACCTTGTATAAATTATATCGTGAGGTAAGTGTTCCCATATCATGCTATTTCACTATTGTGTGCAAGATACAGCCATAGTGACATCGGTAGCTCTGGTTCACTTATTTTCCTGGTGAATGGCTTTCAATTGTATGACTGTATCCCAATTTGTTCATCCACTTTACCGTTGATGACCATTTATGTTTTATCTGAATTTTTCGTTAATAAGTACAACGCCGCTAAGAGCATCCTGGATTAGGTGCCCAGGAGCGGAATCCTTGCAGTCAGCCGCGGGTGCTTCTCCTGCACGTTAATCGATATGCCGGATTGCTCTCCAAGGGCCTCAGACCAGCAGCTTCCACACCTACTAGCAGTGGATGCAAACTCCCCATGACTCTATCTCCTCACCAACACGTGGGGTGGTCAGTCTTTTTCACCCTCATGGCTCTGATGGTGTGAAATAGTATCTCACCGCGGTGTGGGTGGGCACTTCTCGGACTGCTTGTGAGGTGGTGCCTCGTCTTGAGTATTTTACTTTTTTTTTCCACTTGTGTCCCCTCTTCTGTGAAATGCCTGGTCAAGGCTTCCTAATTTTAGGAAGCACTCGAGGCCATAAAATCCCCTCTAAGTGGCACTTAGTCATCACCATGCTGGGAACTGTTTTATACGGTCATTCTCTGCTTTCATGTACGAATGTTTCCATTGCTCTGCGATCATTCTAGGCAACTGTGGATTTCCTTCGTTCTGAACAAATTACCAGCCATTTCCTCTTTGAATATTATTCTTCCTCAGTTTGCCTAATATCTCCTTCACAAACCCCTATGGGGTGTAGTTTATATGTTTTTGGCCCATGCCCTATGTCTCTTCAACTTTCCTTTCTCTTTATCTCCCTAGGAGGCATTCCCCCCTGATTTCTTCCAATACACTAATTCCCTATCCAGGTGCGTTCACCGGTTATTTAAAATTACGTTAACTTTTTGGTCCAGTGGTTCTGTTTTACGCTTTCAGAAATTGTACTTGATTCTTTGTGATAGTTCTTGTTTCTTCCTTATTATGGTTCATATCCTCTCACTTACTTAACATGCCAACGCTTTTTGAATTGTTTGCACCCGGGGATAAGTCTTTGGAGGAGGATACCCAGGTGGAGGACATTGTGGTTCATGTCTGCTGCCTGGGCAGTGTGGGCCAACCCTGAGGAGCTGTGAGAAACAGTGAGCAGATGGACCACATACTTAGATCTGGTCCAGATAATTCGGAAATTGGCATGCAACAGATGATGTTTCGCTCCCAGTACAATAGCCCTGATGAGGAGGTATTTACAACCCATATGAAGGACTTGATCTTGACCTCTGACCCAGCTGGTACTTTTGGCACCATGGCAGCATTGCTGGCCCCTTACGTGGATAGGCGGATTCTCAAGGTAAAGTCCACCATAGCTAGGTTGGGGGATGTGCAAGTGAAACACTAGGAGCATTCAACCCAAGTGTGTGCTGTACCCACCCCCCCACTCCCAAACTGGCCAGTGCACAGACAGAGGCCTGGCCGAAAAAGGGGAGGCAGAGTAGCACCCAGCACAATCGACCATGAAAGTGAACCACAGGCAAATATGGTTTGATCTCCTCACAGCAAGGGTCACCGCAGAAAAAAGTGAGCAGCAACCTAATGAAGTGCTGCTGACACTGTGGAATCAGCTGCACCCTGACCAGCAATTTACTCTTATTCCCAGGAAAACCACAACCTGTGAGGTACGACTGGCCAATTATCTCCCTGATTAGGGATTTGGCTGGTACACCTGGTTGGCAGGGGAGCCAGTTGATCTGGGCCACATGTGGAACTGACTATATACATTGGTCCCCCCGCAATGTACAGAGGATATTAGACCTTGTGAACAAGGGCGCTGACACAGCACCCTGCTTTATGGGAATCTGGACAAGTTTCCTGGCCCACTGCAACCATAGAAAGCTATGGGGATCGAATCATTCATGTGTGGCAGGTCCCTGTGACACTAGGTATTGGCAGATTCCCTCCTCAGATGTACCAAGGGTACATATTACCCTAAAGAGGAATACATTTTGGAGATTGATGTTTTGCGAGGCTTGACTGTAAATACCACTACTGGTGAATTTTGCCTTCATACCCAGATGGTGGAAACTATTATCTGGAGACGGCCAAACCACACCCCATTGGTGCTGCCCTAGGCTACCCGGGTAGTGAACACAAAACAGTATCGCCTGCTGGGCGGCCATTAAGAAATAGGACACACCATTCTGAAGCTGGAAGATGCGTGTGTCATTTGTCCTACTCATAGGCCCATACAACTCTCCGGTGTGGCTCGTGAAGAAGACTGACGGCTCCTGGCGCATGGCAGTTGACTATCAGGAGCTTAATAAGGTTACAGCGCCCCTGCATGCTGCTGTACCGAACATCATGGACATCATGGACGGTTGTCACATGAACTTGCATGATATTTATATGGTGGACTTAGCAAACACTTTTTTCTATATTGCCACAGCCTCAGAAATTCAAGAATAGTTTGCCTTCCTGGAATGGTGAAAGTAGACAGTTCTCATCCTTCCCAGGGTTATCTGCACAGCTCTACCCTGTGCCATGGTCTCATGGCTCACAATTTAGCCACGTGGAAATGACCACCTGCAGTGCACTTGTATCATTACATTGATGATATATCATTAACCTTTGATTCTCTTACAGAACTAGAAGCAGTGGTAACCAGCCTGTGAGAAGCTCTTGCTGACTGGGTTGGACGGTCAACAAGGACAAGGTCCAGGGACCTGGGTTCTCTATCAAATTCTTGGAAGTTGTCTGGTTAGTAATACAACAGTAACGCCGGAAGCAGTGATTGATTAAATTCAGGCATATCCCCCACCCAAAAACTGTGAAGCAGCTCCAAACCTATTTGGGACTGCTGGGTTTTGGAGAGTGTTCATTCCTCATTTAGCCTCCTTGATGTGACGCCTGGACCATCTAGTGTGATGGGGTGCCCAGTGGGATTGGATCCCAGAAATAGAAGAGGCCTTAAGGCTACAAAGCAATCTCTAGCACAAGCCCAAACCCTACGTGTAGTAGATCCAGACCTCCCATTCCTGCCTACGGTGCAGGTGGATGATGTAGGGTTTGGATGGGGCTTGTGGCAGAAGCACAGTTCCCAGAAGGTGCCAATAAGCTTCTGGTCCTAGTTATGGAAAGGTGTGGAAGTTGGTATTCTCTGATAGAGAAGCAATTGGTTGCCATAGAAGCAGCCCTTCTGGCAGTGAGGCCATTACCTGCCCTAAACCCATAACCATGCAGTCAATGTACCCCATTGAGAGGTGGCTGCGGTCTCAAGTGAAGACTCCCCATACAGGAATTGCACAGACCCCTACACTGACCAAGTGGCGGGGGGGGGACATACCTGGAACAGTGGGCACAGTTTTCTGTAAGCCCCTGTCAGATCAACTGCACTCTCTATTAGGACAAGTGCAGTGTCAAACAGAATCTCCTGGTGGAACCTGCTGGGATGGGGACATAACGAGTCCCTGTGTAGAGGGTTGGGCTCCCATTCCTGAGGAAGCCTAGTACACAGATGGCTCGTGCCATGGGCACACCTTATGTGGGCTGCCATGGTAGTACAGCCATCAATAGAAGCCTTTTGGTATGAGACTGGTGCTGGGCAGTCCAGCCAATGGGCCGAACTTTGTGCTTCATGGTTGGTTCTCATGAATGAAATTGGACCAGTGCATGTCTGCACTGACAGTTGGGCTGTGTATCGAGGTCTAATTCTGTGGCTGCCCAGGAGTGGATGATAAACCACTGCCCCCTATGGAGCTGGGGGTTGTGGGAAGACTTCTGAAAGCAGGGTCTTTAGCAACGTGCCACCATATATCATTTCCCTGGCCATTGGCCATTACAGGCCTCCAGGAATGATGCAGCTGTTGTGCTGGCACAAGTCCACTCTGCCCGTGTACCACCGGTTCTGATGGACATTGGCCCCTGGCTCCACCGAAAACTGGGGCATGTAGAAGCCCATAGCATGGAACAGGTAGCGAAGCGATGGGGGCTATCATTGACCTGGTCACAAACACAAGTTGCCGTGTCACAATGTCCCTGGTGCGCTGAGCAGTACCCAGAGAGATGGCAGGCAAAGAGTACCCCAGGGATGGTGACTTGCAGGGTTAAGCCATTCCAGAAATAGCAGGTGAACTACATAGGGCCTCTGCTCACAGACTGGGGACACCACTATGTGTTCACAAATGTGGACACGGCTACCGGTCTAGAGTTCACATGGTCGGTGGCAGCTGCTAATTAATGCCATACTGTGACTGCTTCGGAAGTACCTCGCAGTGGTCTATGGCAAGCCCTTATTAATCTCCAGTGACAGAGGCACTCAATTTACTGGACAGGAGGTGCAGACCTGGGCCCATACCAATAATGTACGGTGTCAGTTACATGTTCCTTATCACCCACAGGCAGCTGGAATGGTAGTGATTCAATGGTTTGGTGAAGAATAAACTGTGCACTTTATGCCCAGGCTGGCGCGTTGACACACTAACATCCCATAGGCAATTGCCTCCTGAATGAGAAGCCCCAGCGAACGGGGTTGTCTCCCCTTGACAGGGTTGTATCAGCCTTGTTGCAGGCTATCAAAGTGTGCCGTCACTGCTGCTAACCAGTTCTTGTCCCGCCTACCAGGGAGCTTTTTCTTTCTGGCCCCAGAACCTTTGGAAGCAGGTAAACAGGCCATCTGGTCATGGCCCTGGACTATACTGGTAATGAGAACCATGGGGGGCCCTGGTGGAGCTCTCGGGACAGGGTTTATGCAATAGGTTGTGGGTAGAACCCTAGATTTGTATTTGGCCCACACTCTTGCGAATGTCACTCCCAATGACTGTGAAGGTTCACTGTTAATGGGGAGTTTTGTCCTTAGTTTCTGGCCCATTCCTCTCTATACTGTAACACCGGTCTGCTACCCTTGGATAAACTGTCTGGTACACGGTCCAGGGGCAGCACCTCTCCCGGCCACCCTTTTATCTCAATATGGGCAGGTGGCCTCTTTCCTCCCAGAAAGATGGGACTTGCCCCTAATGGTCCCTTTGTCCGCTCTATCCTATTGTCCAGGCTGACAACAGGAAACAGTGTCAAGTACTGAGCTCATGTGTTTGCTGCTGTCCACAATGCTTCCTGCTTCTGGGTGTGCACTGCACTACCAGTGGAAGTGGCCAAGGGATTGCCATGGCACATTACTCTGGCTGTGACTGAGGATTGGATCTGGCTGCATACCTGGAGCACCATACCTGAATGGGACCAGTGACAGTGGGCCACGAAAGTGCTACTCCGCCGTAACCATCGCAATCCTCCACTCCTCATAGACTATGCTATTTCCAGTGGGTGCGGATGGCTGGCAGGAGAACATGTTGGACTCGCAGGAGAAGGCCCCTCACTACATAGAGCAAGTAAGATCTATGCCCAACTGTATCATGGGGTGGTTCCCCCAAAGCTGTGGCTAACACCACCCTTGAATTTTCCAAGGTCTAGTGGGATGGGCAGTGTTATGTCAGGACAGAGCCTACCGACTGGCTACCTGCAGGGTATCACGGGTCTGTTGGGCACTATGGCTGCCCTACTTGCCTGCTGATTGGATCAGCCATTGTACCTGGGGACATCCATATTTAGCTAGATGCATATTATCTACCTTGCCCAAAATTACCTAGTAATTGGAGTCCTGTACATCACCGCTGGCAGAGGCAGAAGCAGGCAACATAGTAGTTCTTCCCCATGACTTTATTCATTCCAGGGGTGGGATCCATAGATGCAGAATTGCAGGTAGAAGCTTTAGCCCAGCGCACCGCACAGGCATTGAACGCTACATATCAGGTTATAGCCCTTTTAATGGATGATACCATGCAAACTGGAAAGTAGTTCTGCAAAACTGTGTGGTCCTTGACCTCCTAACTGCTGCCCAGGAAGGCACCTGTGCCCTACTGCATGTAGAATACTGTGTCTACATCTCTGATCATGCCAACCAGGTGCAGGCAGCCCTCCAGGAAATGGATGCTAAAGTCCAAGTCATCCATGCCCTGGAAGAAGACCCCTTGACAACTTGCTGGAATTCCTGGGGTCCTCCTGGCGGTGGACAGTAGCTGTCCTAGACCTTGTAGCCTGTAGCCTGGTAGTATTTTGTTGTTCTTTATATTGTTGTTGTGGATTGTGGGCTCAAGGTTGCTCCCTCTGGGCCAGATCCCATGCCACAAACCAGTAGGGGTGGAGTGTGCATCCCGGGCCTGGCTGTGATAAAGGCTCATGGCTAAAGATAGGACTCTGGGTTTAGAATGTTACATTATTGTAGTAGGGTGCCTGCACCTAACTTATGTAAGTATGATTCAGCTTATTGTATCACACACGTGTGGTGGAATGCCACTATTTTTCTCTGACATATAAAAAAACTCATACGGTCCCCTAGCATTGAAGTGCGCTCTCTGCAATATAGTTGGTGTCTGCTGTTCCATTCTCATGTAGGCTAGGCTCCTCGTGCATTCTTTCAAACTGGGCATCTCACCATCAAAACCTAACACTACGTAATGTTAGAAACTCTTGACAACACAAGATTATGAAAATTGATTATGTCACACCTATAGAATGGAGTTCTAGACAGGCAGCAAAAACAAGTTATAATCAAAACAATGAGGAGATATGATTTATGGCCTATCTGAAAAGCAATGACTCACATTCCTAATGTGTGGTGAAACAGGCACTTTCTTACAATGTTAGTAATATAAATTAGTAAAAGTATGTCCAATGTTGTGTTAATATAAAATATACATTTTCCCTGGGCTATAATGAACATTTCCAAGAACTTATAAATGCTAGCAAAGATATTTGTGTATATATGAGCAAGGCTGTTAAGTATACTATTGTTCGTAACAGAAAATCTGGTAAGGGAACTAAAATTTTCATCACTTGGGCACTGCTAAAATAATTTGGAGCATCACATGATGAAACACTCAATCCATATAAAGAGATTGAAACTTTGTAATAATATTTAAAATGTCATCATAAAAATATATTTACGTGGAAAGATGGATATAATAAGTGCACCAGCAGATTACAAAGATCATAAGCGGCCTTGATCCATTTTTGCTAATGTAGATCTCTATTTATCTAAAGGTTCAAAGAGTAAAAATAAGAAATGATCCTTCACTTCTATTCATGTAGAGCTTTCTCGTCAACATAGAAAGAGACTGCACTTTCTATCTGGATATCTCAGTATCCTTGTACACTGGATAGGTCCCCTTTCCACCTGGATTTCCAGAAAGCTCTGTCTGGGGGATTTGGGCCACAGCCCCTCCCTTCCACCTTCCTGCTCTGCCACGTTCAAGCTGCAGTTTAGGCTTCTGTCAAGAGGTGGCACCAATGAACCTTCATCATCAAATGTCTCTACATAAAAGATCAGCCAGGAGCAAACAATACCCTACCTCAAAACACAGCTTTTGAACCTATGTACAGAATGATTCTAATTCTGTCTGAAAAAAAATATAGGTGTAAAAGAAGACTGAAAACACATATACTCTGGGACCTGCACATGTTAAAACACCCAGATGTCAGTGAGCTGTGGAAGGGCTTAGGGCAGGGCACAGCAGGGGCTGGGGAGAGATGATGGGGCCTGGAAGCGGGTCTGGGCAGCTGTGTCCACTGTCCTGGACAGAGACGACAGACAGGGGGTGGAAGAAGGACTGGGCAGCCTGTACACAGGTGGAATAAGGGAGGGTGAACATCCTACTCTCTGGGATAGACCCCTCTACAGCATGGACACATCAACCCACACTGAAGAGGAAAGAGACATCAATGAATGTGATATAGATTTGGGATCAACAGCAGAGAGATTACTTTAATGTACGTAGGAATTTTCCTAAAATAATTGTTATCTGAGCAAAAACCGAACCAAACCAAACAAAACTGCACTTCTTTTCCTTAAAAAAGAAAAAAAAATGAGATGTCATCAGGTGGCTAGATACAGGATGTCAGCTCTGAGTCAAAGACCTGGGAGCTCAGCAAAGGGGAGGAAGAGATAGAGGTTCAGATATTGGACTAACTTTTTTCTGCCAGAGTTTTATTTAATTTATTAACCTCCTGGGATCCTTCCAGCTGTATCCATCATTTTCTGGGAAACCCACTTGAGATTGGAAGTCCAGCTTTGGTTTTGAACTGAAGAGAAAGCTGCACTGATGAGTCGAGTATTTGAGATGATAGAGCTAGAAAAGACCTAGAAACTCACACATGTGCGACAGAACAACTTTAATTTTATTTTTCCTACTTCATTTTTCAATGTAATTAAATAAAACACATGATTTTCCAAAGTAATGAATACATGTGTACATTATTTTCTGAATCTGTTTTACAAGTATTTCTGCTTTATTTTTTTAAAGTAGTTTTAGGTATACAGCACAATGGTTAGGCATTTATATAATTTAATACATTTGTGAATTTTTTAATTCTGGATACAAGTCCTTTATCAGATGTATGATTTGTAAAATATTTTCTCTCAGTGGCTTGTGTCTTAATTCTCTCAACAGTGTCTTGGAAGAACAGTAGGTTTCAATGATGAGGAAGTCTGGTTCATTTGTTCATTTATGGTTTAGATTTTGCTTTAAGAATTGTATAAAAGAAATCTTCATCTAACCTAAGGTTATGAGAATTTTTTCCTGTGTTTTTTTTTCTAGATATTTCATAGTATTTGATTTTATATTTAGTCTATGATTCATTTGATTTGACTTTTGTATATGGTATGATAGATAAATCACAGTTTATGTTTGTGCTCATGGATATATTTATTTTCTTGTCCCAGCACCATTTGTTGAAAGACTATCCTTTCTCTACTGTAGCCTTTGTAGCTTTGTCAATCAGTTCTCCATATATATATGGATTTATTTCTGGACTCTATTTTGTTTCTTTGATATACATTTCTACCTTCATCTCAAGACCACAGTGTCTTGATTACTATAGATTTACTATGAGTCTTAAATAAGGTAGTGCTAGCAGAAAAACAAATGGCATAGATGATAAAGGCTCTGTTCATCCCTCTGGCAACCAAATCAAAGTTGTGACAGAAACAAAGAGCAGCAGTGAGGAAAAATAGCCTGGGATGAACAAGCCATACAATTAGGAGAAATCCAAGAAATCACCCTGCAACAGCAGAAGGTAAGAAGGGGCGAGGATGCGAGACTGCCCAGTCTCTAGCAGCTTCATGAGATGGAAGCTGTGGCAGTGGCTGTTGACAGCAAGCAGATTTTAAAAGCGACGGACCTGCTCACTCTGAGCATCAATGCTGATTCAGCTGCTCACAGGGGAAACCAGGGATTTACAATGAGACTTTGTTGGAGTGATGGTCTAGGCAAAACTCACTATATATAGAAGTGCGGGTGGTATCAATTGTTCCCTGTTAGGCCCTCCTGTCTACCAGTATGCTGTCATAGCCCTGAGGTCATCAGACTAGATAACGGAGGTTACTCTTTCCAGAGGATTCCTTGAAACCCCACCTCCCCCAAATTGTTGCTCCACCCAAGCCGCATCCAGGTATATCCTCAGCAAGTCAGGTGCTCCTTGCTGAGTAGTGCCTAGACTCACACTGGAGGCAGTTGGCCTTGGTTTCTGGTGTGGCCTTTTGAGGCAACTATAAGCACAGCATCTGTGGATTGCTTGCTGAATCTTTTTTTAAATTAAGTTTATTGGAGTAACATTGGTTAATAAAATCATATAATTTTCGGGTACTTATCATTTGACATCTGTATATTCTATTGTGTTTTTACCACCAAAGTCCAGTTTCCTTCATCTATCATATATTTGATCCTTTTTACCTACTTCACTCTCTCCCTTACCACCTTATATTTGACCACCTTTACCCATCTACCTCTCCCCTCCTCCCACACCTCTTACCCTCTGGTAACCACTAGTTTATAGTCCACGTCCATGAGTCTCTGTTTGCTTGTCCTGCTCATTTGTTGTTTTAGGTTTATATCCCACATAGTAGTGATATCATGTGATTTTCAACTTTTTAGTCTGGCTTATTTCGCTTACATGATTATCTCGAGGTCCATCCATGTTGTCAAAAATGGCAATATTTTGTCTATTCTTATGGCTGAGTAATGTTCCATTGTATATATGTACCACAGCTTCTGTAGCCAATCATCTGTCGTAGGACACTTCAGTTGCTTCCATGTCCTGGACACTGTGAATAAAGCTTCTATGAACATTGGTGTGCAAATATCTTTTCGGATATGGGTTTTTTGAGTCTTTGGGGTAAATACCCAGTAGAGAGATTGCTGGATCATATGGTAGATCAATTCTTAGTATTTTGAGGAACCTCCATACTGTTTTCCGTAGTGGCTGTACCAAATTGCAGTCCCACCAGTGTATGAGGGTTCCTTTTCCTCTGCATCCTCTCCAATATTTGTTATTACTTATCCTGTTGAGTACAGCTACTCTAAGAGGTGTGAGATAGTATCTCATTGTGATTTTGATTTGCATTTCCCTAATAGCTAGTAATGTTGAGCATTTTTTTCAAATATTTGGTGGCCATTTGTTCCTCTAGGGAGAAGTGTCTGTTCAGGTCCTCTGTCCATTTTTTGATTGAATAATAATAATGATTATTATTATTATTATTATTATTATTATTATTATTATTATTATTATATAATTGTTTGTTGTTATTGAGTTGTATGAGTTCTTTCTATATTTTGGATATTAGGCTCTTATCAGAGGCATTGCTTGCAAATATATTTTCCCACTCGGATGGTTATTCTACCTTATTGACATTTCTTTTGCTGAGCAGAAGCTTTTTAGTTTGATGTCGTCCCATTCATTTATTTTGCTTTTACTTCCTTGCTCTTGAGGTCAAATTCATAAAATCCTCTTTAAGTCCAAGGTCCTTGAGTTTAGTTCCTATGTTTTCTTCTATGCATTTTATTATTTCAGGTCTTATATTCAGGTCCTTAATCCATTTTGAGTTAATTTCATGTGTGGTCATAGACAACATTTAGTTTCATTCTTTTGCTGGTGGCTTTCCAGTTTTCCCAGCACCATTTATTGAAGAGGCTTTCCTTTCTCCACTGTATGTTTTTGGCTTTTTGTTGAAAATTATTTGTCTGTATAAATATGGGTTTTACTTCTGGACTCTCAATTCTGTTCCATGGTCCGTGTGTCTTTTTTGCTGACCAATACCTTGCAGTTTTGATTATTTCACTTTGTAGTATCATTTGAAGTCATGCAGAGTGATGCCTCAGACGTTCTTTTATCTCAGATGGCTTTGGCAATTCGGAGTCTTTTGTGCTTCCATACAAATCTGATGATTTTTTGTTCTATTTCTTTAAAAAAATGCTGATGAGATTTTGATGGGGATTGCATTAAATCTATATAATGCTTTAGGTAATATGGTCATTTTAACTATGTTGATTCTTCCAATCCAAAAACACAGAATATCTTTCCATTTCTTTGTATCTTCTTCGATTTCTTTTAATAGGGTCTTGTAATTTTCATTATGTAGGTCCTTCACATGTTTTGTTAATTTATTATAGTTAGTATTTTATTCTTTTTGTTGCAATTGCAAAAGGAATTATTTTTTCCACTTCTTTTCTGACACTTCATTATTAAGTATAGGAACACTATGGATTTTTGAACATTGATTTTGTCCAGAGACTTTCCTGTGTTTACTTATTGTTTTAGTAGTGTTCTTGTGGAGTCTTTAGGGTTTTCTATATAGAGAATCATATCATCCGCAAATAGTGAGTTTGACTTCATTTTCTATTTAGATGCCTTTTATATCTTTCTCTTGCCTGACTGCACTTGCTAGGACCTCCAGTGTTATATTGAATTACAGTGTGCTTGCTGAATCTTAGCAAGTGGTCCAGGAGGGGTAGAGGCTGGGGCTAAATTTGGCTTGCAGCTGAACTTCTCTCAGGACTGTGCCACTGGACACCTACTTCACAAATCCACATTAATAAGACTGAAGACTTAGGAAGCTTTGCTTAGTACATAGAAACAGACATGGAAAAGCATCCAAAATAGGATGAAGAAGAAGCAGAAACCGTATAAGAGAACAAAACAGAGATCCAGATATAATGGAGTCAAGTAATCTAACAGATGCAGAGTTCAAAACACTGGTTATAAAGATGCTCAATGAACTTTTGGGAAGTGTACAGAACTCCAACAAAGAGATAAAAAACATAAAAATGGAAATAGAAATTATAAAAGGAACCAGTCTGAAATGAAGAACACATTATCTGAGATGAGAAGTATATTAAATGGAATAAACAAAGGAATAAACAAAGTGAATAAAGAAGAGGATCAAATGCCCTATCTAGAGGACAGGGAAAGCCAATCAGGACACTCAATCAGAATGGCAAGAAAAAGATGCCAAGACTATAAAAATAATTTAAGGAGGATATGGACACTATTAAGGCTCCAAATATTCATCTGATTGGTGTAACTGAAGAAAATCAAGATGTTGAACAGCTGTTTGAAGAAATAATGATGGAAAACTTCCCTAACCTGGTGAAGGAAATGACATAAAACCCCAGGAAGCTCAGAGAATTCCAAAAATCAGGGATCCAAAGAGGCCCCACCAAGACACATCATAATTAAAATGCCAAAGGTTAAATACAAAGAATATTAAAAGCAGCAAGAGAAAAAAGATAATTACTTAAGGGAAACCCATAAGACTGGCAGCTGATTTCTCAAAAGAAACTATGCAGGACAGAAGGGCTTGGCAAAAAATATTCGACAGGATGAAGACCCAGGATCTACAACCAAGAATAATTTATCCAGCAAAGCTATCATTTAGAGTTGAAGGACAGATAAAGAGCTTCCCAGACAAAAATAAGCTAAAGGAATTTATCACCACCAAGCCAGTATTACAGGAAATGTTGGAGGGACTTCTTTAAGAAGAAAAAACATGTATCAAAAACAGGAATAAAGAATGGTAACAACTACATTCCTATCAATAAGTACCTTAAATGGAAAAGAATTAAGTGCTCCAACCAAAAGATAGAGTGGCTGAAAATAAGAAAACAAGACCCTACATATGAAAAGGAAGGGATGGAAAAAGATATTGCTTTGATGGACCTAGAAGGTATTTAAGTCAGACAGAGAAAGATAAACACTGTATGATTTCACTTATATGTGAATCTAAGGAATAAAAAGAACAAACTAATCAAAAACAGACTCACAAATCTAGTGGACAGTTTGGTGACGGACAACGGGGAGGGGATTTGGGGGCTGGGAGAATAGAGTGAAGGGTTAAAGAAGTACAAATTAGTAGCTGATGAATGGTCATGGGATGGGGAGCACAGCATAGGGAATGCAGTTAGCATTAGTATGTTGGCTAGGTGGAGGGTCATAGTGGGGAAGGAGCAATTGGGGGGATCATTTTATGAACTATATAGATGTCTAACTAATGTACTATATACTTGAAACTAATTATTTTTTTAAATCACATAATAATAATAATAATAATAATAATAATAATAATAATAATAATATAATGCTTATCCTGTAACTTTGTTCTTCTTTTTCAAAGTTTTTTTTATAGTCTAGGCTCTTTTCATTTCCACATGACTCTTAGAATAAGCCTGTTGATTTCTTTTTAAAAATATATGAATGATAGGACTTTTATTGGGATTGCATTGAATCTATAGATCAGTATGGGGAGAATAGACATCCTAACAATCTGAGTCTTCTAAAACATGAAGGCAAATGTCCCTTTCATTTATTTAGACATTCTTTGATTTATCTCTTCAATGTTTTACAGTGTTCAGGGTACAGCCGTTGAATATCTGTGGACATAGATGTGAAACATAGATTATCTCTATGTAGTTCATACTTCTTGATGCTATTGTCAATGCTAGTATTTTTATTACGATGTCCAGGTATTATATTTTCACTGAACTGTCAGTAGCCAAATGTTGCTGGGGAATCTTTTTGATTGAAAGCACAGTTTACTCTAGAATTGAAAGGATAGTTTACGCTTAATAGGTGTGTTAGTCAGGGTTCTCCAGAGAAACAGAACCAGTAGGATGTTTATATATAGATAGAGATTTATTTTAGGGAATTGGCTTATGAAATTGTGAAGACTTGGTGAGTCCAAAAACCTGATGGTGGAGGCTGGCAGGCAGGAGACTCAGAAAAGAGTTACTGGTTGGAGTCTGAAGGCAGTCTGCTGTGAGCCCCGAAGAGCTGATGTTTTAGGAAAAGTCCAAAGGCTGTCTCCTGGCGTAATTCTTTCTGGCTCACAGGAATTCAGCCCTTTGTTCTTTTTGGGTCTTCAACTGATGAGATGAGGCCTACCACATTATGGAAGTGCTGACTGCTTTAGTAAGTCCACCTATTTAAATGTATATCTCATTCAAAAACACTCTCACAGAAATATCCAAAATAATGTTTGATCAACTATCAGGTATTGTGGCTCTGCATGTTGACAAAATTTCCTGACACAGTAATTCATTGATTTCTATTTCCATATTAGTTTTTAGATATTATTTGGCAAAGCACTGAAAGTGGGGAGAAAAATGTCCCAGGGAAAGTTCTACAGATCATCTCTAGAAAATCAGTCACTAAAATAAAAGTTGTGTAGCTTTTAACTTTATTTGTGAGGTTCGAATTGAATTGTGGAATTTTCTTCTTTATGCTCAGACAAATCCACTTTGATGAGTCCCAGGTTCTTGGATGGTAAAGAAAAGAGAGAGAGAGCTTTGTATGAATGTGTATGTATGTCTGCCTCTGTGTATGTGTAATGGTAACCTCTGAAGAATATTATCATGAGAAATATCTGACGTTAATTACTGCGTGTTGTTTCAGTCCTGCTCAATTCCTAGAAAATATTAGGAAACTAATCAGGGATAACGGCTGCTGTTTGTTTTTTCCCAGCTTTCCTTGGCCATAATGATTACCATGGTGACTCAGTGACTGCTATGGGGATTGATACAAACTGAAAATTCATTCATGAATCTTGCCTGAATCACTCATTACTATGGTGGTTGTCAAATTGTTGCTTTATAATTCTTTCATTCCTTCTAGATTTATAAGTTAACATTCAAATGTTGGGTAGGGCTTTTCCTTCTCCCTATCGAATTTTTTTTCATGTAGTTGTTTATAGTAGTATGACTCACAGATTTCTATTTTCTCAAAGAGTTACTGCCTTGATGCAGGACAGGGCAAATTTCCCCAAGTGATGGGGAGACCAAGTCCGGTACTGAGAGAAGAAGAAGGTCCTTTGGTGGAGAATGTAGAAAGAATTCATCACACACACCAAAGTTAGGGTCAAAAGGAAAGTTTGTTAGAAAAGTGGTAACACTCCAAAGAATATGTCTCCCTCAGAGGCAGAGTGAGAGGGACAGTGAGAGAGACAGAGTAAAGGCACAGAGAGGGACCCTGAGTGTCAGGGAATTCAGTTTATATGTCATTCTTTAGTTCCTATTTCCTTTGATACAGACATACAGTGAGGAAGGGGAAGAGTATATAGCATAAAAATGTAAGAATACGTAGAGTAAAAGGCCTACTGGCAGTTCCCAGCTTTTAATCTTTAGGTTACCCCATAGTTTTAGCCATAGGGAATGAATTTGTTGGTTCCTGTTTCCCCTTCACAAGCGTGGGGAATGGTTTATTAGAAATCCCAGTAGAAATCTTCCTTTGTTTCTGAAGGCGCCCTGGTCTGGCTGCAGGGCTGATCAGTATAATTGCAGTCTCTGATTGTGGCTTCACATTTTAATTCTTTTGCCTCCTCCCTACATTAACCTAACACTATGATTACGTACTTTTATGTTCACATTGTCACATTATTGCCCAGTATTAGCCCCATCAAGTTGGGTTCTGTGTCCATATGATGCCTCCCTGGAGTTCTTTGAGTGTGTACATTGCTCTGTGAGCCTGAGTATTCTCCATTTTTATAGAGAGGAGGTAATGATGTCCATATCAGAGCATTGCTTTGAGGCTTTAAAGAGAAAAAAACCATAAAAATGACAACCTACAGCACGTGGCATCCAATAGGACCTCACAATGGTAGTTGCTCATTCTTATTTTCCTCCTTGATTCTATCAAGGTGATGTCTCAGAAATTAACATAATACCATGACTCTGAATCCATGTGAGGCACTTGGGAGGTTGGAAGGCCAACCACTGGCACCCTGAGATTGGAAAGTCAAGTGGGGGTGTGGTGGAGCAGAGAGATTGACACTCGATTCTAGACCAGGTTACAGCTCACTCCCAGACCGTGGCAGCCTGGCGAAGAGGAGGAGCCAGGTTGTAGGCTGGTTCCTGAAAGAGGTGCGCAGTCAGGGGGTGGCGGCGGGGGAGGGGCGGGGGGGGGCGAGGGGGAGCGGTGGGGGAGGCCTGAGAGGAGGAGGCAGCGACTGGAGCTTCCCAGGCCCAGGGCACAGGGGTGCCTGGGGAGGCTCCCTGGGCCCCTGAGGAAGCGGACCACGCCGGCCGCTCCCCAGGCCGCTTTCCCGCTGCCCGCGCCCCGCCCTCCACGGTGTCTGTGTGGCGAGAGGCTGTGGGCCAGGCAGCTGCAGGAGAAATGGCGGAGCGGGAGCTGGGCTGGGGGGCGCCGGAGGGGGGACGTTTGGCCGCTCCGGGCCCCGATTCTGGAAAGGGGCGCATTGGGCCCCGCGTCCCGGGTGATCTCCCTCCCCACAGGCGCCCCGTTGATGCCCAGCCTCCTGTCTGCGCGCTAGGCTGCGATTTCGGTCGGCAGGGTGCATCAGTGGAGGAGCGGCTTGAGGAAAAGTTGGAACAGGAAAATAGCCTGGATTTCTGGAGGTGTGTGGAGATACGGGGGGTGGTTGGTTAGCAGCCATTGACTGGAGACCCGAATTGGAGGGGACTGTGACCAGAGGTCAGGCTTCCAGGAAACAAATCCTAAAGTATGCCTTTGTACCAGTTTCTAGCACTTCCCTTGACTTCCTCCCTTACCTCCAACCAAAATTGCGGATAGTAAAAAACGGGCTTGGAGGCCAGGGTGAAACAGAAGTCATAATTACAAGTACGACTACACAACGTGGTTCAGAGAATATGCGGGTGCCCTTCCCCCAATTTATGCTGCGCAAGGCAAAGGGATGGATGCGGTGCACCTAGCGGTGAAACCGCAGAATGGAGAAGGAGCAACCGGAAGGCTCTGAGGGCAAGAAGAGGTTGTCGTTATCTGGAACCTTAAAACAGAGGCCTTAATGGAACGAGAATATTCTACCAAAGACGACCATAAATTTTGAAAGATAAATACCATGTGGGTGTCCCGTTACTGGTGTTAGTCTGTCCACCAAGTGCTCAGTTATTACCATGGTCTTCTGTCTTTATCTTTTTCATCTGTTTTTCCATAGGCTTACAGTAAGCCCGTCACTTCTGCAGGAAGGAAAGGAGGAAGAGACTGGCTCAATTCCCTGGAGGTTGGTGGGAAGGGGGAAATGCAGGGGACAGCTACAGAGTAATGTCACGGCAGGTCTCTATGTGATCCGCCTCTCCCACTCTCTGTCAGATTTGCGCACTGCCCCAGCATCCCTTGTCTATTTCCTGCAGAGATACTAGGAATATTGGGGTTAGGTGTGGGTTGGGCTGTGAACGGAAGGAGAAGATTTGAGGTCAGGAGACACGAGACGTTGCACAAATTGAACCCTTAAGCAGGAAGATGTTTTGTCAGGGGTCAGAGTGTCTGTCAACCAAGCACTCGGACTCCATTTTCTCTCTGTCTTTTACTTGTCCATAGGGTGGCCTGCGTCTGCTGTAGGGCTTAATACCACTGGAACAAAGCAAGGAGGGGAAATCGCACACATCAGAGCAGGTTGGTATGACAGCGGGTACAACTTCGGGTGGGATAGTGGAGACCAACACACGACCAGGATTAAGTAGGGTGTAGTCTGGGGGCTCCTTAGCCTGTCCCATTGCCAATACACTTTCCCAGCAACCTCACACCTGTTTTGTGGCAGGCCAAGTAGTTGTGGCAACTGTGGGCAAAATGAGAGTGACAGAGAGACTTTCTAATAACCCGACAGCCCCAACAAGAATTCAGGGTCCAGTCTCTGTGTGTGAGGTTGTTCATGGAGTGACAATTCGAAGAGACTCAAAGCCCCATGTTCTCTGTCCCTAGATCCACCTCCAGTGGCATCTCTGGTGGTGTTGGACTTACTACTGACCACCACCTTCAACAGGTCTGCACCCACCTGGGAACCATCCATCCTTCCTCAGCTTGGTTGTGTCTCTTCTGAACTGTCTGTAATATTGGCTGAGGCTGTTCTTGGAAGGAGGCGGATTGAGTTGCTGGACCAGTGATTGACTCTTAGTCTTATTTCCAGCTGTATCCCCTGGATCACTGAAAGACCAGAGTGTGAAGATACAGAATGTGACAGGTCTGTGGTGGAGGCTGAGGACTGTGGTACTGGTATTTAAACCGCATCTGCTCTGTAACTGTACTATGACTGGGGCCGAGATTGAAACTGGTGCCCAGGCCAAGCCTGAAAAGAAGGCTGGAGAAGAGGTGGGGTGGGGCTGAGAGGAGAACGAAGTTCCATGGTGCAGACCTAAGTCAGGACCCAGGCCCAGGTGATGGCTGGGGCAAGGCCCAAAACGGAGTCCCAGGTGATGCTGGGCAAGGCCCAAACGGAGTCCCAGGTGATGGCTGGGGCAAGGCCCAAAATGGAGTCCCAGGTGATGGCTGGGGCAAGGCCCAAAATGGAGTCCCAGGCGATGGCTGGGCAAGGCCCAGAATTGAGGCCCAGGCGATGACTGGGCAAGGCCCAAAAGCGAATCCCACGCAATGGCTGGGAGCAGGCCCAACACTCGGCACAGTAGGTAGGCACGTCCTAAAACTGAGGCCAAGGCACCCCCTGGGGCAAGGCTCAAAGATGAAGCCCGGCTTGGCCCGACTGAGTTTGGGGGCTGAGGCAGTGTCCCAACGGAGGAGTGCCCCAGATCAATGCAGTAGCCTGCCCTGGTCAGTACTGATCGTCGGCCAGTTGCTAAACCTATGACCCCCTGTAGATAGGGGACTGGTCAATGTGGATGCTGAAACCTTTTCTGGTTCACATGGTCAGTCAGGAATCCAACCCTGTTTGGATCAGGGAGGAAACTAATACGGGGTCTTGGTCTATCCCAGGCCCAGGGCCAGAGAGGAGGCCTCTAATGAATCTGGATTCTGGTCAGCAGATGACCTCTACGATGTCTTCTCTCTGGGCTGGAGAAGAGGCCAGTATCAGATCATGGCCAGGGAAGAGGCCAATACAGGTCTAGACACAGGGCTAAACATTCAGCCTAACCCAGTCTCGGCCCAGATCCAAGCAAGATTCCTATATGATTCTTGTCTGGGTCTGAGGAGGAGTCTGGCAACCCATTCTGCTTGTGGGGCTGGAGAAAACACCCATACTTATTCAGGCCCAGAGTCGATGAGGCAAATGTTTAGGTCCAAGCTCAGGACAAAGAGAGAGGACTTTTTGAACCTGAGTCTGAAGAAGAGTATTATAAGGAGTCCTGGTTTTTGCCTGGAGAAGAAGCCATAGTAGCTTCAGGTCCAGAGACAAGGAAGAGCCTAATACTGTCTTGAAGCCAGGGCCCAGAAAGATGCTAACAACGGTGATGGGTCAAACAAGAGCCCAGGTTTGAGGAGGAAGTCATATGGGTCCTGGTTCTGGGCAGAGAAAGAGGCTGGTACTGGTATGGAGGACTGGGGCTGTGGGCCTCTCTGAGTTCCACACCAGAGGCTGAGGAGGGGGCCATTGGTGGATCCTTTTCTGGACTGAGGAAAAGTCCAGTTTAGGGGCTGTGGCCAGAGAGAGACCAAGCCAGAGCTGAAGAAGAGGCCATATTTGGATCCTGGTTCTGGGGACAGGGATTGAGGCCTGCTTTGACCTAAATCCCAATCCTGTGTATAAGGCTACTCCCAGGTTCAGAGATTCAGCTGAGGAACTTAATACATCATCCAGGCCCCAAACCTGGAAGAGGTCACTGTTGAATTCAAACCTGGTCCTTGTTATTTGGTTGGCTTCCCACCCCAAGCCCCTTTAGAATTCCTGAAGACAAAGCAGCTGCATTCGCTGAAATGCTTGAGGAGAAAACCCCAGAGGCAGATCAGAGCCCAGAAGGGAAATCAGGAACTTTGCCTGGGGCCAATCAGCCAGACCCTGAGTTCCCATTTCAGTATGAACCCTCCTACAGGTCAGTGAGGGAAATTCGGGAGCATCTTAGGACCAGGGAGAATGCAGAGCCTGAGAGCTGGTTCTGCAGCTGCATACAGTGTGAGCTTAAATTGGTTCTGGAGAGTTTGAAGAACTCCTTCTGTTAAGGGATAAAATTCGAGATCCTTTTATTCAGGAAATCTCTAAAATCGCAATGGGTATGAGAAGTGCGTCTCAATTTACGCGGATTTCATTCGGATTCTGGTGTTGTCTCACTTATTGAAACCTTGCTCAATTATCCCTCTTCGCAGTAGGACAAGGTTTTTGGAAAATGTAATTCTCATGGCTCCACCATATCCAAATCTAAACATGATTGAGACATTCATATGTCAAGTGTGTGAGGAAACCCTTGCACAAAATGTGAATCCCTGAGCAGCTGCTTGGATTAAGGCTGCTTCGATACCTCACTACAACTCCTGACTATCACACACTGGTTGCCAAATTATGTCTGGGTTTCTCTCCCTGTTAGTCACGGCAATGCAACACAAAAATTTCATGTTCTGGAAATGCTGTTGAATTTGTCTGAAAATGCTGTGGTGGCAAAAAAACTATTCAGTGCCAAAGCTCTATCAATATTTGTGGGTCTCTTTAACATAGAAGAGTCAAATGACAATATCCAAATTGTTATTAAAATGTTTCGGAATGTCAGTCGTAGTATAAGAAATGGAACAATGGCCTTAATTGATGAAGATTTCAGTCTTGAGCCACTTATTGCTGCATACCATCAATTTGAGAACTTAGCTAAAGAACTACAAGCCCAAATAGACAATCCAAATGATCCTGTGGGAGGAAAAGAAAGCTAATGTGATTAATCACCTGCCTCTGATGAGCCTTATGTTTCCAGAGTCCTGAGTAGTGCTTTGTTTTTCAGTCTGGTTTTATGTTGTTACTTGTATTTTTAATGCTGATGTTAACAGTTTTGTCAGATTGTCGGTTTGAGCTGGGTTGTTCTGTGGATACCAAATGAACATTAGAGCTGAAAACATATTTGTTGATACCTGTCTTGCTGTCCAGATCGCAGTATTTTTCAGTATTGGGCTTCCAACGTACTGAGTCGCCTATGTAAACTAGTTACCCTGCTATTCGTGGTCTAAACTTGGTTCTTATTCGAGTCTCTGTTTTCAATAAAGTTGTGTGTGAAATTGGCAGAAGTGACCCTCCTTCAGTTTAAAATCCAGGTGCAGGTACATTGCGCACACTTAACAAACAGGTGATTGGTAGTATGACAAACATACCCTCATTGGAAAATCTCATTCCTGTGGTTGTTGAAGACAAACCATTAGGTCATTCTCGGAAGTGAGCGTGGTGGTATGAAGTAAAGTGTGTAATTGGAATATCTGTTGCAGTAGCGTGGATGTACCCTGTCTGCCTGGAATTGGTGAGACAAGTTTAGTGAGGGATACAGCTGGAACGAGGCCAGTTTGGAGAACTGAGTTGGCCAAATCTGCACATTGTACAACTCAAGAGTGCAGGTGTTGCTTCAGTGCCACCTGAAGAATGAAAGAGCAAATGGCACACCAATTAAATGGTGTTAGGAGTAAGATTTTCTTTGCGATCCTAGTCCAAGTAAAGTACTGAGGAAATACTGTTCAGCTGTTAAAAATGACCTGTTTATTGGCATGCAATGACACGGATGCTGGTGAAATAAAACATAATGTGACACCCATGGAAAATTAGGTTCCCATTTTAAAAATGCGTGTCAAGAAACAATTTGTATGCAATTTCAAAATGGCTTTCTAAGAAACTTCATATATTCCACAGCCTAGAATAAAATCTACCATGCTAGGAAAAGTTTGAGACAGGCATTAGGGTGATACAAAAATTAATAAGCCAGGGCTTTTAAAAAATATGTTTATATCCAGTGTCTCAAGTCATGAGTAGATGTTGGAAAGGATACAGTTATGTAAATGAATAAACTACATGTGTTAGAACTTTTAGAGACAAAACCACTTAGAAAAGTTGGAAAGGAATGAGACTTAAGAAAATAGCTTTTTAAATGTTTTAAATAAAAAATGATCGAGGTTGGTAAGTTTACGTTAGTCTCTTGATTACAGAGGTGGCCACCTTTTTACACAACTGTTAGTTCAAAAGATCATAACATTTCCTTTTGGAGTGACTGACAAAGTTCTGGAAGTAGATAGTGGTGATGGGAGGACAGCATCGTGAATGTACTTAATGCCACTGAATCGAACACTTGAAACCGGTTTTGTGTGTTTTCCACATTAATAAGTAAAAAGATCATGCCATACTTTCAGATAGAAACTGCAGAAGTCAGCGATAGAGTTGGCTTGGAGAGGGAATCCAGACTTGAAAGAACTGTTATTTTTAGACATGGTGAAAATGTTACTTGTTTTGTCTGAGGATGCTGCTAATATTTCTGAAAAGGTAAAAGCATGAGTCATAAGTTAGAAATGAACATGTGAAAGGTGTTCCAACACAACTAAAGTTATGAAAATGGTTGAAGGAGATAGGTGTGTATACAATATGCCCAATATACTCAAACAAAATACATGCATATTCGATTTCATACACGCATAGAAAAAGTCAGAATAACATTGCTGGGTTAAACACAAACTTGGTCAGTATCTTCGGGGCAATAAATTGTAACCACAGATGTTATCCGTTCCACTGGACAAATCATTTCCATATCTATTGGACAAAACATCTGAGTTAACACCAGCCTCTCGGGGTTGAAAATCTGCCCCATCAGTAGAAAGTGAAGCTCAGCACTGCACTGAAATAATATCCAGTAACCTACGTTGTCTTTACCCAAGTTTTGTGTCATTTTCCTGGCAGTGCAACATGCTCGCCGCCCCCGCTGCCCGGCCATTCTAGTATGTAAGGTTTATGGAAATGGTGCAAAGTAGCAGTTTGCCTCCCCTCACAGACCACAAGTGTTAACAGGAGTCATCCTAGCGGTGGGAATTGGGAGTTCAACGTTCATTTTGCCATCAATATTTTCCAGAACGGACCCTGTGTTGTAAAATGTCGCCGGAGTTTTAGAATATTCAAAGTCAGTTCGTCTCCACGCTCCTCCCGGAGTGTTCCTCGCCAGCCCTGGGCTCCTACAGAGCAAGGCCCAGGCCGCGGGATGGACGGACGCTTCGGCTCCAAATCCAGCCTCGCCGTCAGCTCTTTCCGCCACGGCCATGAGCTTCAGGTTCTGCCGGGAAACAGCTCAGTGGCGCAGGCAGAAGGTCCTGCCCCCGGGGCTGCGGGGCTGCAGGGCTGCAGGGCTGCGGCCAGCAGGGGGACTGCGTGGTCGCGTGAGCCAGCGCGTCACGTGCCCACGCTCTCCCTTGGGCGGGTCTAGAGGTGTGTCCCACGGAAGAGAAACCGGAAGGACACGCGCCTGACGACTGAGACTGCCGCGGGGGCGTGGTCGATCGGTAGGGAGGCTGGGCGGGTGGGCTGCTGTCTCGCCGCGCCGCGATAGCCTAAAACTAGTCCCTCGGGCGGCCAAATTCCGGCATTTGTGGGTAGAGGAAGCGATCGCGCGGCCAGTGGCGAGCGTCTTAGCAGGGACTGTCGCCCAGGAGCTCGAGAGGCAGGAAGTCATCCTGCGACAGGCACAAGTGGATCGCTGGCAGACGAGGTGGGTGCGAGGCCCGGAAATGGCATCCGCGGGAGGTGGTCCTGACAATAGATGGGGGGCAGGAAGTGCCTCAGACCCTCCTGCTCCCTCGTGCCTTCTGAACAGCCCTCCCCTCACCCCAGGCTCCCCACCCAGCACCCTTTGTGCCCGTGTTTGCATGTGTAGGTGGGGGAGGCAAACACACGGGGGGGGTAGTTGGCTTCAGGGGAGCCCAGAGAGAGGAAACGGTGGAGTGACATTTGCGCACTCCCGATTGGTGTAAACCAGTGATGCTGGCTGTGGAAAAGCAGTGTGAGGACGAGCAACACCCCCTCCCCCCCCACCACCTGGCCGCCTATTCGCCACTCCCTCTCTAATTTCTGTCTGTTCCAGACGTTGGGGATGGCCGAGACCAGCTCAGAATTGGGGAAGGGTAGGAGAGAACAAGGGGGGAATGCCTGTGCTTTACGCTCCAAGGCCCCAGCTACCTGGCGGTGCAAGAGAGGAATGAACCCCAATCTGGGCAGCTCTAGGGAACGGTGAGGTAGACTCGGGAGGAGGGAACCTAGATGCTGTGGGCCCTTCACAGAGGATTTCTCATTGGGATACTGCCAAGCTTCTCAACCCCCAAGGGATCGCCGGATCTCAGCTCCGGGCGGCAACTCCTTCCCATCTAGGAACACAAGAGTTGCTACTCCATCTGAGGCCCGTCTTTTCAGTCCTGGGCCTGAGTAGGATCTTTCTGGGAAACAACAGCAGCGACTGCTTTATGGGTGGTCTCACAGGTTCCCCTCTGCAGACACTTTGCTCTCTTCCGTGTGTTTTGCTCTCTGCCCACTTCTTAGGACTTGTTCCTTTGGTTTCGTCCTAGCTGGTGGCCCTTGGTAGTCTTTGATCTCTTTCTAACAAAATATTTCCTCCTAATGCCCCAAGGCCAGATGCCAAGGAAAGTGTCACTAGAGAGTAATCAATTTTCCTAAGTCTACTCACCCTTCTTTTTTTATTCTCAGTATAGAGTTGAAACTGTGCTGTACGACTTTGAGCCTCCTGTTTACATTTAAAAGCTGGGGATTCAGCAGTGGGTATGTGGAGTAGAATTACAGAGGTTCAGGGCTAGGACTACCTCCTCCAACTTTCTTACCTCTTTCTCCACCCTTCAGAATTATGAAAATGTAAGTATGGGGGGCACTGTTCAGGTTATGGTCTTTCCACTCAAGCTCTGTTGTCTGGTCCGTGTGTGTTTGTAGAGTTTGACAAAAGAATATTTCAAACATAGTGTGGTATAGATAGAACATATCTATCTAACTTTGTTCCTGGTTTCTGGCCCAGAGCTTCAAAACATCTGGGAATTCTTGATAGGAGTGTCTTTGTTATGCTGATGAACTGACTTATGGTGGGCCCTCAGATAGCTTCATGATGTGGGCTGGTCACCAGAAGGACCAACCACCTGATTAGAGTTGGAACTTTAGGCCACAGGGGGAAGGAGGGCTGGATTTTGGGTTCAGTCAGGCGGCCAGTGATTTCATCGTGCCTATGTAAGAAATCGCAATGGAAACTCAGGGCTTTGTGGCGCTTCCTGGTTGGTCGGTAAGCACACTGATTTTCTGGGAGGGTGATGTACCCTGAACCCATGGGAAGAGGGCATGGGAGCTGTGTGTCTAAGAGCCTTCCAAACCTTGTTCTATGCGTATCCTTTATAGTAGAACTATGACTCGAAGCATAGCACTTCTTAGTGTGTTCCGTTAGTTGTTCCAGTAAATATCAAACCTGAGGGGATCATGAGAACCCCTGAATTTATAAGTTGTCAGTCAGTTAACTTGTCAGTGGCCCCTCAAGACTTGTAACTGGCAGTATTGTTGTGGACTGCACCTTTAAATCTGTGGAGTCTGATGCTAACTTCAGGTAGTTGGTATGAAAGAATTGGTGTCAGAACAATGGTCACATGCCTCCCTACCTCTGATCCTATGCATCATACATAACAAACTTAAAAATGAAGGAGGCAGAGCCCACAAGTACACTATGGGTGAAAAAGCAGCATGTATTTGTGACATGTGCCTGCATTTAGATGATTTTTAAAGTTCTCTATAATTTTTTTTTCTTATCAGAGCTCCCTCCGCCTAGCATTCCTGTTGGGGGTGCTGTATTTATATTTGGGAAACTTCACATTGTGGCCTGGCAGGATACCTCTAAGTCCCATGCACATCTCAAAGCAGGCATTTAACCGATTCACACCCGTGGAGTTTTTTCAGTCTCAGCCAAAGGGCAGGGTAAGTGGGGTGTGTGTATCTCCAAGAATGAAGATGATCATACCTGCTCTGATCACTCATTGGCCAGGATCATCCCTTGATTTTTTTCTGGGGTGTAAGTGAAGTAAAAAAAACCCTCATCGCTCATATGGTCCTTTTGTTTCTGTCCCCTTTCTGGATCAATATTATGGGCTATCTATCTCCCGTAAGAAATATCAGGGTCCATTCACATGTCATTTGACCTAAAATGTTGCTGCTTGGGGGCAAAATTAGAGTGGATTTGTTATCCCTCCAGTCATGAATGAAAGAAAGGTATCGTCTTATGGCACAGCTGGACTCTTGGCACCCCTGACACTCTCTGCCCCAATTTCAAAAGGGCAACCTTCAATGGGATCTCATCTGTAAAATACTACCGAGTACCTTAGGCAGGGTTTCAGGGCCTTGCACCCTTCCATACAATTCTACCTTTCCGTCTCCATCCCCCAACACATGCTTCCAAGTCAGGGTCGGGACTAGAATGAGATAAGGACACAGTTTAAGGAGGCACTCACTCTCAGGTGCCTCACCCTAGTCCAGGCCCTAATCCACTTTGCCTGTACTCGAGCCACTTTGGACTTTCCTGCTATTCCCCAACCCAACTGTACCCTGTGCTTTACTACTTCTGTGCCTTTCCCCACACTGTTGGCTCGATCTTCAGTACTCTCACATCCTTTCTCTGCCTGTGGGAAACATATTCATCATCCTTTTAGGTTCAGCTCAAATCCTAGGGTGTGTTTGAAGTTTTTTCTGATACCCTCACCCTTATTCTTGGTACCTTGGTAGGAATTAATTCCCCCGTCCTGTATACTTACACAGTATTTTATTTGCCCCTATTTCAGTATTTGTTTCTCTATACCATGGATTGGAGTCTTTTTTTTTTTTCTGAATAAGACAGAACTAGTGTCAATGGACAGAGAGCATAGAGGAAGAAACTTGGGCTCTGGAAGTGTGAATCAAACCCATCTGATTGCAACACCTGAGCCTTTAACTACTTATAATAGTAATTACTGTTAATATTAAGATTTATTGGGTGCTTTCCATGTACCAGATACTCTTCTAAGGGTTCTAAATGTTTTAACTTATTTAATCCTCAAAACAAACGTATGGAATAGATGCTGTTGTTGTCTCCATTCTGCATGTGAGGAAGCTGGGGCACAGACTGGTAAGGAACTTGGCCACGCTCACTGAGCTGGTTAACAGAAGAGCTGGGATTCAAACCTCTGTAGTTTGAATCTGGAGCTGGTGTGCATCACCACTACGTTATGTCTACATCCCTCTAGTGCTGGTCATCACTAAAAGCTGCCATCATCACTGTCAGTATCTTCATCGGATTTTCTGTTCCTTACAGCTTATGGCAAAGTACTTCATGACATTGGCCTTGAGTGTTGTTAGACCCCCTGCCCCTTCTCCCCTTCTCCCAGTGTATCAGCCTCCTCCAGCTTTTCCTTCCCTCCCAACGTAATGACCAATCACGGCCCATCATTTTTATTACTCTCTTGCCTTATCCTCTTGTGCCTGGCTCCGCTGTCCTGGCAAAATCCCCGCTTGTGATAAATCCCAAATAGCCACCTCTTTTGATACCTGTGTTGCTTAGTGCAGTACACCGGGGGAAAGTTAACTAAACCTTTCTAAGTGTTGACACTATGAATTTACCTTTCTCAACCTCAGTACAGCCCCCTGAATTGGAAGCAGATAACCTCTGATATCTTTATATTACAGACATTTCCTAAAGGTGCACTTTCACACAATGACTCTGAATTGAAACCAGGCTTATCTATGAGCTCAAGTATTTAATGGACCTCTGAACCCCCTAGATCAGCGGTTCCCAACCTTTCTGGCACCAGGGACCGGTGCTCCTACCAGAATCTAATGCCTGATGCTCCGAGGAGCTGAGGCAATGGTGATGCTAGCGCTGGGGAGCGGCTGCAAATACAGAGGAAGCTTTGCTCACTTGCCCACTGCTCTCCTCCTGCTGTGCGGCCCGGTTCCACACAGGCCGCAGACGGTACCATCCCATGGCCTGGGGGTTGGGAACCCCTGCCCTAGATGAGTAAAGGTCTGGGTTTTCTGCCTGAAACTGTCCTTTTCAGGCTAGAACAGAAGCCAATCAGAGTTGTCAGACCTCTAGCCATCATTAGGCAAGGATTTCAGAACCTACAGTTTTCCTTTCACGTGGAAACATGAGTTCTGCCGCTGGTTTTAAGAGGCAGGTGCTTACTGACAGACGAAAGTCAGGACGTTTACTCATCGAAGAGCTGTTCTGTGCCTGAACACAATATCATTTACGATTGCTCCATTTCTGTATAACAAGGAACTTAGCTAAAACTAACTTAACAAGGAGATTTCTTATTCACTGATTGGAAGTACTGAGGCCTTGATGGTTGTTTGATTCAGCTAAGGACTCAGCTTTTTTCCATCTCCTTCTGCCACTCACGGTATTAGCTTCCATCCTAAGGCTGGAAGCTTGATGGCTGCAACAATTCTAGGAGGTAAGCAAATTCCTGAGGAAGAAAAGGAATCTTTCTTGATGGCCTTTTCTTGAGTGAAGGCGCTTCCCTCAGAAGTCTTTCTGCGGTCTTCTAAGGTCTCGTTGAGCAGAGTTAGATCACCTCCCCTTCCTGAACCAGAGAGAGAGAGTACCAAGGGGAGTGATTACCCCTAGACCAGGAAGATGACCCCCGGAATTGGGGTCAGCCTCTCTGTGGTACAGGACCACGAGGAAGAGGGAGACATACTTATGCAAAAATGAAGTTTTTTTCAGTAAGTTTTGGTTATGGCAAGCAAAACACAGTATACAAAGCACGGAGGAGCACAGTGGCAATGTCTTAGCATGGTGGTGATGACCTCTGAAAGCCACCATGGAGCTCTCATCTACTCTTTCCTACTTACCCCAGCCTAACCCATAATATGGCTAGCTCACAATTTTAAAAGGAACTAGAAAGACCTGATACATGCAGGCATTTCAGTATATCAGATAGTTTCTCATGTAGTGTGCACAAGAATCCTGTGAGGTCATTATTACCAGCTCCCTTTGCGGGATGAATTAATTGAGCTACAAAAACATGAAGTACCTTTTCCGAAGTGACACAAATAGTGGCAAAGTCTCTACTCAGCCTGGACTGCCTGGCTCTGAAGTCCAGCCAAGTCCCGGAGTAGAGCCCAGAGGAGAAAGTTCCAACTGTACCATGCAGTCTCCTTGTAGAACACGTTTCCGGGGCTCAGAAACTACGTACTCTACTCTAAGCAAGCACCTAGTAGTATAGTGGATGGCCTCTTGATGGTGGTGGTGGTGACAGAGATGTCTTCCTTCTTCTTGGGTTAAGTCACAGTTGCTCAAACCTCACAAGGAATGTTGATTCAGGAAGTCTGAATTCTAATCTGCACTCCAAGTTAAGTATTTGGAGGCTGAGATGCCAAGTTCAGGGAGCCACGTAAATATCCTATACCTCAGAGGGAAAAGACCTAAAATGTATGGAACAGCTAGGTTTTCAAGGACAACTCTATTCCCAGATCTGGAGTTCAGCTGAAAGAAGAGGACCAAAGCTGTTCACTGGTCTTTAGCCACCCAGTTAAAATCCATAGGCCAGACTTCCAGTTTCAGTTCTGGAACTATCCTTCCTGTACTTAGAACCAGAAAGGAAGCTGAACAAACTGAAAATCAGTGATTTACCTTAGACCCTTCAGAGACCTGAGGTCACAGGGCAAATGACCACCCCTCATTCTAGAGAAAAGAAAATCCGGCGAGTCACAGCCTCTCTCTCCGTACATAGAGCAGAAAAGGCTAGAGACATAAAGAGGTGAGAAGACTTAAACGGTAGTTTTGACAAATTACTGGAGACTCTGGAATAGTATGAGAGCGAGAACCCCCATGTGCGGTCTTAAAAGGTTTAGTGGGCTTTAGATCCAGGAATTCCAGCAGGTTCTCACAGTGAAGATCCCAGAAAGATCCCTTCATGGCTCTGGCAGTGGGAGGGGAATTGTGCTCTTGTGAAATACACCCACAGCTTCTGCATGAGAAAGGCCTACTCTAGTGGAAAAGACTTTTTCCCGGAGCCTTATCCCCACCCAGCCCACTCTAGTCTTCCATTTTCACATGAGGGGGAGAAAGAAGACACAGAACACTCGCGAAGGTCACAGCCTAGGAACACGGGTCCACAGAACCCTGGAATTTAATTGGAAGAATACAGAACACTTCTCCACACATTTTTCACCTTGTCACAAGCCTGCAGTAGAACAGGACTGGAGCTGCAAACGCGGACTCTCTGCAACGAGTAATTAGGGAAGCCCAAGCATAAGAGGGGAGACAAAAATAAGGACACTAGAATTTGAAGACTCTGGCACCTACAACTACAGTAAACATTACACACAACATAAAGCCTCTCTCTAAGGGTCTATTTACCTCTGTCCGCACTACCCAATATGTCATGTCCAGCTTTCCACAAAAAAGTATAAGGCATGCTAAAAGACAAGAAAAAGCAGTTTGAGAATACAAAGCAAACATCAGAACCAGATGCAGATGCAATGCAGGTTTGGCCATTATCAGGGAATTTAAAATATGTATGATTAATATGCTAACAGTTCTAATAGATAAACTGGACAGGAGTGCACGGCAAGTGGCTGAGACCCAGGCTGGTTCGAATCGCTGTCACACTGCCACACTGCCAAAGCTCATGAGCGCTTGGAAGTGACTGCAGAAGACTTGACAGAACCGAGGAAGAGGAACCAGGACCGGCCCTAACTGATGCCTGACACTTGGCCGTGGGACCAGACGCAGACGATTGTGTGGCCCGGTGCGGTCCTGACAGGGCCAGGCCCTCTTTCTTGGACAACTGTGGGACCACAAAATGACAACAGACGTTACCATTTCGAGTGCGAAAAAAACCAGTGTGGCAGAAAGAATGAATCTCGGTGCAGAGCAGTGGATTCTTCCCTA
Organism: Eonycteris spelaea; assembly: GCA_003508835.1. NCBI lineage: Eukaryota > Metazoa > Chordata > Mammalia > Chiroptera > Pteropodidae > Eonycteris > Eonycteris spelaea. The sequence continues at coordinate 61,226 of PUFA01000608.1, read as the reverse complement.
GGTGTGCCTTTAGAAGGGGGCAGCGGTGAGGCCTCCCCAGCAGCCTCCTCCCACCTCTCTCCCCGCCGTGGCCCCGTGAACGAAGAAAGAACCTGGGGGGTGGGCAGGCCCTCCGGGTGGTCTGGTCTTGGATCGCCTCTCCCCTCCCAGCCTGCATCCTCACAGCCCCTCTCCCTTCAGCGGCCAGGACGGACGGCGGGCGGGATGGGGGAGGGGGAGGGGGAGGAGGCGGACACTGAGCAGACGGGGCGGGGGTCCCCGTACGTGCGCGCGTGCGCGCCTACGCGCACCTCCCTTCGAGGGGCGATTTGTATCCATCCGCTGCTGCTCCAGCGCGGCTCCCTCCGACCTCCGGTCCTGCTCGCCCCGCCCCTCGCCCGCGGGACCCAGAGGGTCTATGGCATAGACCGCAGAGCCGGAAACGTGGGAGGGGTCGCCCCGAGGGGGGCCGCGGAGGTCCGGCGAGGCGGGCCGGTGTTAATCCGTGCCTGGCGGGGGGCTGCTCTGGGCTCCGGCCCCGCCCCCTCCGGTCGGAACTACGGTGGGCCCGGGAGTGGGAGGGGGCGTCGAGCCCGTTCGCGCCATATCCCTCCGCCTCTTTCCCGACACCCTCGTCGCCAGCGGTTGGTGCGGCATCCTGCGCAGCTCCTGCTCGGCGTCGTGCCTCGCGCGGGGGTCGGGACGCCTGTCTGCAATTCGGTGCGCACGGAAGGCGGTGGGAGTCCGAGCGGAGGGGAGGCCGACCACCGGGGCTCTGAGCCTGCACAGGCAAGTGGGGGTGTGGTGGCGGCGGGGGTGGTCCCTCACTCGGTCAGCTTGCAGCCAGGCGAGGAGGAGGCGACCCGGTCGGAACCGGCCCCCGAGAGGTGCGCAGCGCCGAGGGTCCCAGCGAGGAGGCGGCGGCGACCGGCGCGGGCCGGGCCCAAGGCGCAGGGGTGGCGAGGGAGGCTCCCTGGGCCCCTGAGGAAGCGGACCACGCCGGCCGCTCCCCAGGCCGCTTTCCCGCTGCCCGCGCCCCGCCCTCCACGGTGTCTGTGTGGCGAGAGGGCTGTGGGCCAGGCAGCTGCGGAGAAATGGCGGAGCGGGAGCTGGGCGGGGGCGCCGGGGGGGGCGTTGGCCGCTCCGGGCCCCGATTCTGGAAAGGGGCGCATTGGGCCCCGCGTCCCGGGTGATCTCCCTCCCCACAGGCGCCTGGTTGATGCCCAGTCTCCTGTCTGCGCGCTAGGCTGGCGATTTCGGCAAAAGGGGGACGGAGCGGGTAGATTAAGAAGACACCGAAGTGGAATGTTTACCCTTGTCTTAGTACAAGTTTCATCGCCGTCTATATTTGGGTCTTGCATGCAATTAAGGGCAGGCAAATGACAGCGCGAGGAGTCGGTCGACTCTCACAGGAAGGATCCGTGTAAATAGTGTGCTGTTTATTTTGGGATCTGTTTTCTCAACATCCCTGCCCACTTGACTAGGTTGAGGTAATGGCGGTTCAGAATAGGGGGAAACGCTTTCTGATGAGTCAGTGTAGAACGCATGGAGTCATTCTGCTTCTTTCACTTGTGGTTCTGGAAACCTAAACTCCGTCACAACCCTATTGTATGGAGTTCCTGAGGGTGGCTGCGTGAGGAACCATGGGAGTTGGGACACATTTTTCTTACTTACCTCCTGATTGTTGAAAGGAGACGTTAGGACCTGAATTGTGGGTATCTGGCCATTCACCTGATGTTTTTCTACCGTCGTCAACGTATTTTCTTGTGTTTTGCTGAATGCCCCTCCCTCTTTCTGTGTGTGGGTGTGACTTTTCTCCAGCTAGAGAACTGTCCTTTGGTGGGAAGGATAGCGTCTCCCGAGGGCCCCTGCTCTGAGGGGCGGCTGGCAGAGGCGGTGAATGAGGTAGGGTCTGTGTATGCATGGAGAAGGCGAAAGGGTGGGGGCATGCAAAGCTGCTATTGAAATAATCGTCCCCATTGTGGTTACTGCCTGCTTTCTAAGTACAGTTGCCTATTTTCCACTACCCACTCTTGTGCCTCATATTTTTGTTCAGGGAAAGGGGTGTGGCCTCTGCTGGGAAAACGACTGACTTCAGAGTTGGGAAGTGTAATTAGACAAGCCGCAGGTCTCAGAGGAATGTATGGGGACTCATTTGGAGTTGCAGACAGGTGGGAGGCATTTAACATGACCTTGCAATATACAGAAGTGTATGTTACGACACTTGTAAGGGTTGAGCCATCTCAATCTCTTCTGTTTTCTCTGCCTGTTTGTCTGTCTGCAGGTTTGTTCCTTCACAGGTTCCTGTAGAAATCTGTAGGTAGCTGTTCACTTTGAATTTAATTAAGAAAGAGAACGAAGACAATTCATTTGGATCCAAGGTGAGTGTGGGCATAGTACCCCTATTGATTGGGGGTGGGAATTGGCTGTCGGCAAGTGGGTGAGACCAGGTCATGTGTTGGAGCCGTTGTCTTCCACTATCCTAGACACCGCTACCCTTAAGTTTGTGTATCGGCCATGGGTGTGGGGTGTGGCAGGATTGTGCCTGTAAGGTAATTGAAAGATACCTAGGAAATGGGGAGGGAAGCCACGAGGCGGACCAAGGCCAGAAACGTTACACAGTTGACCCTTGAACGGTACAGGTTTGAACATATGTGAATTCTTTTCATTTGACCACAGTTCGGTTGACGTGTGCAGTTCTACTGCCTGCTGTTTAGACCCGATTGTTCAAGGTTCACCTCTGTGGTTGGGAATCCATGTTTGCCGGGGGGGGGCGACTTTAGTTATACGTGGGTTTTCAACTGCACGGGAGAGGTCAGCGCCCCTACCCCATGCATTGTTCGAGGGTCAACTGTGTAACCAAAGCTCTAGATTTGGAAAGGCACAGGTATTGGGTTTGGAAACCAGAGTGCATATCCGTCTACCAAAACTCAGAATTCCAGTCCTCCCTGTGTTTCTGTCCATAGGTCTGCCTGCGGTTTCAGCTGTAGGGCTTATCGACACTGGAAGCAAAGAAGGAGAAGAAAATTGTACCCGTTCAATACAGGTTGGTGTGAGGCCGACCTGGATGGGCCTATAGAGTATAGTGGTGTATACCAAAAGGGCTGGATTTTCTTAGCTTCTCTCACTTTCAGCAAGCTCTCCTGTCATCCCTGCTACTATTTATTGTAGACAAAAGAGTGCAGTGGTGCCTGGGGAGGACATTGTGGGCATTAGTGGGAGTGTGGAAGGGATGAAATGAGGTGACAGTTTTCTGTGATTCCACTTCTACCCCTGGTCCATCTCTACTCTCTCATGGCCTGTGTGGCTGTCTGCATAGATAAGCACAGTTGGAAGAGACTCAAAGCCCATTTCCTTCTTCCACTTCAGGTCTATCTCCAGCGGTGGCTGTGGTGGCCTTGGAGTAGTGGAAGTTGATCACTTTCAACAGGTCTCTGCTTGGACCATCATCTTGCTCAGCCTGAGCACCTCTGCCCTCTGTCTGTCTCATTGACAGGCTGCGTGTTTGGAAAGGACCGTGAGGCTGCTGAACTGACAATTGGCTCTGCCTCTTGCTACAGAGTTTCTCTCTGATCCAGTGAAAAGAGTGTTAAGACACGGACTGGGACGTTGAGAACCAAGGCCAAGGCTGTCTGTATAACTGGGTTTCAGCCATGACTAGGAGTAGAAATAAGGCCAGAACTGCGAAAAACGCTGGTGTAAAAGCTGACACGAAGAGGGAGGTTGCTGGCGTAGTCAGGCCTGTAGCCAACACCCAGGCCAAAGCAATAGCCAAGGCAGGGTCTCCGGCAGATGCAGTGGCAGGGATGAAGGCAGTGTCTAAGAACAAGATTGCTATTGAGAAGAAAGAAAGGTCCCTGGCAAATGTCAGCCCCAAAGCTGAAGACAAGGCCACTAGAGTATCTCGGTTTTGTTCTGTGGCCGAGGCTAGTGCGGGGTCCAGGCGCATGTGTAAAGATGAGGCTGGTACTGACGCCTGGTTCTGGGCTGGGGACGAGACCAATGTTGGTTCCTGGTTCTGGAATGGAGAAGAGACTGGCGATCATTCCAGTGCTAAGGATGAAGGTCAGGCTGATACTGGTCCCCCGGCTGTGCTGGGAAGTTGGAGCCTGTGTTGGCCGGGCCTAGCTGCAAGGCTAGGCCAGGGGCGGAGGAGGAGGTGGAGGAGGAAGAAAACGTTATTGGGAGCTGGTTTTGGGATGGAGATGAAACTAGTTTTGACCCTAGTCCTCGACCCGTGAGCAGGATAGTTAAGCCCAGCCTGTGGATGAAATTAATGAAAAAAATAGGCCTAAGGACTGGTCTGAGGTAACTATCTGGCCCAAAGCCCCTGCTATCACTCCAGCAGTGTTAGGATTTAGATCCCAAGTCCCCTCTGAGACAAGGCCTTCATACATTGTTCTGGCCTCAGCTGAGGAAAATACTCATTCTTTGCCTGTGATGACAGCTTGTTCTTCTAGGAGCACTCCCTCATGCTCACGGCCTAGCCCTGAGTACCCATTTGGTTCTGACCCTTGTTTTGAGACCATGGAGGAGATCAGACGCCAAATCAGGATCAGGGAGGTGAATGGGATTAAGCCATTCGCTTGCCCTTGCAAAATGGAATGCTACATGAATTCTGAGGAATTTGAAAAACTGGTTACCTTACTTAAGTCATCTACTGATCCCCTCATTCATAAAATAGCTCAGATCGCAATGGGGATCAATAATGTTCATCCGTTTGCGCAGGAGTTCATTAATGAGGTGGGTGTAGTCACACTTATTGAAAGCTTGCTCAGTTTTCCTTCCTCTGAAAAGAGAAAGAAGGCCGTAATTACCCTGAATCCCCCTTCTGGAATGAAAGACAGTTCAAGGTTGAATTACATGTTAAGCACATGTGTAAGGAGACCGTGTCTTTTCCCTTGAACTCACCCGAACAGCAGTCGGGATTGAAGGCACTAGGGCAACTGACTGCTGACCCTAACCATCACCATATTGTCGCCAATTACTTTTCAGAGCTTTTCCATTTGCTATCCCTGGGAAATTGTAAAACCAGAAATCTTGTGTTGAAAGTATTTTTGAATTTGTCTGAAAACCCAGTTGCAGCCAGAGACATGATCGATACAAAGGCGTTAGTAGCATTAAAACTGATCTTTAACCAGAAAGAAGCAAAGCCAATCTCGTTAGTGCCGTGGCCATATTCATTAACATAAAGGAGCATATCAGAAAGGGCTCAATTATAGTTGTTGATCGCGCAGGTTATAATATGCTCATGGCCATTTTCCGTGAAGTGAAAGTGATTATTGAAACGATGTAATAAAAAGAGAACACTTTGAATGATCTCCAAACTCTAAAAGGCTGGCTGTCTTCAAAGAGCCTTGCATAATGTTTTGTTCATTACAGTGTGCACATAATACGTTCCATCTTGGACAGTATTACTGTGACAGTGTCTAGGTTTAAGCTTGGACCATTTTTCAAATGAATATCACATCGTGAGCTGAAAACGTCTTGATTTTTATCTTGTGTAAAAACAAAAGGGCGCTTTTTAACATTTTACTTAATGAACCAGTTTATCCTAAGTAAGCTTACTTGTTCATTAGTACCTGCTTAGATCATTTGTGGCTTCTTATCGCAGAAAAAATATCCTTGAACATATAGTGTGATTGCAGAAGTAAGGCGTGTGCACGCTGATGCACTAGCTGCATCAGATAACTCATTCTACTATACAGAAGTGGCCCTGAGTCCTAGATAAAATGTAATACTCAGTTTTACGAATTTTGTTACTACATGTATAACTCTTATAGTTTATAGTTGTTAGACTATTTCATTTATGTCAGTTATCTCACAGGAGAGGAAGGAGATAGGTGTAGGGAGGAAATATTTCCCGAGTATCTGTGCTTTTGTCAGGTGCTGTGTTGGCACTGTGTTTTACAGTTTTTTTCCTCCCCTCTTCTCACAGTGGTCCTGTGAGTTAGGTACTGGGAGTTTTTATTATTATTATAACTCATTATTCTGGATCACCTCCAAAGAGAATTAGGTTAAATGCTTTTTCCTAGATTCCCGTAGCAGGCAGGTGGCATAGCTGATTCGTCTGATACCAAAACCCACTCACTACCTTGAAGTCCTCACTTTTTTAGGTGGTGGCCTTGGAGGCCCAGAGACTGGGTTTAATGATTCTATTTGCTGTGGATATTGTCCCTGCCAGCCTTGAATTCTTCCTCCAAATTTACACGTCCATCAGGGATTTGGCCTCACCTCTCTGGGACAAGTGTGTGGATTTGAACTGGTTGTGTCTGCAAATAGGTGCCCAAAATTGTCGAATGTTTAAAAACGTAAATTTGGAGTCATCAGCAAGTGAAATTTTACTGTATATCCTTCCTAACTTTTTCAATCTATGTACTCCCCCAAATAACGGATCATTCTGTACATTGTGTCATACATTACATTTTAAAACATAATTGCTTTCTTCTTCCTCACAAATCATAACTTAATTGTTTTATCATTTATAACATTTCATATGTGTCACGTGAAAGGCCAGAAGGCTCTATCTTTTACTTAGTAGGCTAGCCCACTTCTTGCTTTTCTATTAGCCAAAACTAGTAGGTAAACTTCATTGGAGAAATTTAGACCCAGAACTGCAGCTTCATCAGCACAAAACAGGAAAGCTAGCAGAGACGCTGCTGCCTCAACCAGCATGATAGTGATTCCTGAAAGTCTATATGGTTCAGCGTGCCCAGGACTTTTGGGCTGTGGTTGTGTTCTCTAAGGCTCTTGGTAAGCATTTACAGCCCCTGGTCTGAGCTGAAGGCAATGTCTCGGTGTGCGAAAATATTGGGTTATGTGAAATACTGTTTGTATTGTAACCTGCTTTCCCCGACGAACTACATTGTGAATATCTTTCCATGTCAATAAATTCGCTTCAACATATTTTTGAATCACTCCATGCTTTGTGTGTGTAACAGTTGGTGCATAGTGCCTAATCTCCCCTTGCATATCCTCTTAAACAATATGCACAAATTCTCTTGTGAAAATAGGACTATAGTCTGCAACTTGCCTTTTCGTCTTTCCAATTATCTTTCCAATTTAGTGTTTACATGCTTCTTATTTAACAGCTTTATCGAGAGATGATTGACATACATTAAATCCTATTTAAAGTATTTAATAAGTATTGGCGTGTATACCTCCCTAAAGCCATCGCAATCAAGGTAGTGAACATATATCCATCACCCCCTAAAGTTTCTTCATGACCCTTGGTAATCCCCTCCCACCACGCCCTATGTCTCCCCACCCCCAGACAACCAGGGCTCTGACTATAGAATCATTCCCGTTTTCTATAATTTTGTATAAAGGAAATCCTACAACGTGTATTGAAAGTGGGCTGGCTGGAGTAAGGCGTCTTGGACTCACCATAATTATTTGAGATCCATCCACATTACATGTATCACAATAGTCATTGCTTTTTATTGCCAAGTAGCATCCCACTATAGGGCTATGCTACAGTTTGCTTATCCGTTCACATATTGATCGCCATTTGGGTTTCCGGATTTGGGCAATGAGAAATAAAGCTGCTATTGGCATTCACGTTCTAGTGTTTCTGTAGACATATGCTTTGCTTTTCGGCAAATACCTGGGATGACTGGATCACATGGTAGGTTATATGTTTAACTTTTACATTTTCCAAAGTACCATTTGACATTCCTGCAGCAGTGTGTGAGTTCTGATATCTCCACATCCTTGCTGACGCTTGGTATGGTCAGTCTTTTTAATTTAGCTATATATCATTGCAGACCTAATTTGCGTTTCTCTAATGACTAACGATGTTGAACATCGTGCATATTTGCCATCCAGATATCCTGGGCGAAGTATGTGTAAAACTTACTGCCCTTTAAAAAAAATTGGGCAGTTCATGTTTATTGTTGATTTTAAGAGTTTCTTATATATACTGGATACGAGTCTATTAATCGGATATGTTTTACAAATATTTTCTCCAGGTCTGTGGATTATCTTTTTATTCTCTTTAAAATGTATGTTTTGAAGAGCAGAAGTTTTTAATTTTGATGAAGAACAATTCTTTTTACCAGTTTTGGTGTTATATGTAAGAATCATTGCCCAACCAAGGTCGCAAAGATTTTATCCTATATACTGAAAGTTATAGTTTTAGGTTTCGCATATCAGACTGTGATCCATTTCGAGTGTTTTGTGTATGATACAAGATATAGGTTGCAGTTCAAGTTTTGGCATAGCGACAGCCAATTTTTCCAGCACCACTTGCTTAAAAGATTTCTTTCTCCACTGAGTTGCCTTTGCATCTTTGTCAAACATCAGTTGGCTCTCCCAAAGTTAAATTTTCTTCTGTCACCAAATATTTGATTCCTTTTACCCCTATCTACCTTCCCCTCCCTTGATAATATTTAATAATAAAGAAAAAAAAAAAACAGTCATACCTAAATGTATGGGTCTGTTTCTGGACTCTATTCTGTTCCTTTGATCTACTTCTGTATCTTGATTATGATGCCACACTGTCTTGATTACTGTAGCTTTATAATGTCTTGAAATCAGGCAGTGTGAGTCCTCTATTATTTTCCAAAGTTATTTTTTGATTCTTTTTCTTGCTTTTCCACATGAATTTTAGCATCAGCTTGTCAATTTCTACAACAGCTCCAGCTGGGATTTTGATGAGGATAGCTTTGAATCAATAGCTCAATTAAGGGAGAACTGACATTGTAACAATGTTGACTCTTCTGGCCCATGAACAAAATGTACCTACTGATCTAGGTCTCCTTCATTTCTCTCAGCAGCATTTTGTAGTTTCCATGCAACATACTTTTTAGCATATTCTTTCCTATTCTTTAACATATTCATATATTTTCCCCATGCAAATTGGTGCATCCTTGTTGATATCTTTATGCTTGTTTGAATATTTCTGTATGATAAATTCCTTGAAGTGGAACTGCTTTGTCCAAGATCATGAAAGGCAATGCTCTCCAGCCGAAGACCACCAGGAACATGCTTGTATTTGAACAAACTGAGTTACAGAGAGGAGGAACACACACTGTGGGGAATCATGGAGTGCTTCAATAAAAGGGTTTAGAGATGACATTATAGGATTGGGACTTGTGTTAGGCGATTTTGGGGAGGATTTAAGGAATCGAGGCTTTGCCGTAGATAGAACCTCTCAGGAAGCAGGAGTAATTCTATCATTTGTTATCCAAATCAGTCTTACTCTACAAATGGGAAAGACTAGACCAAGGCAAAAGTGATAAGTAAAGAAGTTAGCAGTCACTCATAATAGCCAGATTAGGGGGATATTAGGTCATTTTTTGTGATTGAGACAATTGTTTCTCTGTGTTCATATTTGGTTACAGAGTGGCCCTGTTTTTGTCTTGATACATCAAGTCACATAGTGGCCTTATCAGATGTTAATGTTCTGTGAAATTGTTTATACTCAACAAGAACTCACTAAGGACTAGCTGTGAGTGCCAGGCCAGCTCCTGAATGTCAGGGGCTGCTTTTCCTCTTCTCGTGCCATTCACGTTTTGGATATATTATTAACTTCTGGCCTTTAAAAACATATCCCTCAACCCATGGAGCGTGAATGTCTATTTCTTTAGATACTCACCAACACTCAGTATCAATATTTTCAATCTTTGCTGCTCTCAGAGGCCAAACAAACAAAAATCTTCTTCTGTGTTGTTCTTTATACCATTTTAAAGGTTACATAATAGTCTGTATTATGGATGTGACAATTGAATCACAATCATCCTGTCAATTTCTTTTAAAATGTGTCTACTAGGATTTTTTTAGGATTGCATTGAATCTATAGACTAGTTTGGGAGAATAGGTATCTTAACAATACAGAGTCTTCCAAACAATGAAGATGGCATGTCCTTCTATTTATTTATGTCTCCTTTAATTTTTTAAGCCATGTTTTGTAGTAGTCAATGTACAGGGTTTGCACATCCATGGACAGATCATTCCTAAGTATCTCATGCTTCTTGTTGCTGTTGTAAATGGCAGTATTTTTAAGTAAAATCTTTGTATTTTATTTCCATTAAACTGTCAGAAGCCAAATAAACGTTCAACAGAAGATGTTGAGAAATCTTTTCGGTTGAAAACACAAGTTACTCTAGGATGGAAAAAGTATTTGATGCATAACATGCATTTGCATGTACCTACAAGTCAGCTTTTACCTGTTATTGTCAATCTATTGAAACTAGGTAGAAAAAATGTCCCATAGGCAATTCTACAAGGTCATCTCCAGAAAAATCCATCACTAAAATAGTTTAGTGGCTTTGAAAATTTATGTGCATGGTCAGAAATGAATCTGTTGAATTATGGGGATTTTTCTCTACACTCTGGCAAATCTACCTCAAGAAATTCCTGGGATCTTGGGTGGTGAGACAAAATGGTGGGTGGGAGAGCAGATGAAGGAGGAGAGAGAGAGATTGCCGGGAATGTTTATTATGAAGACTATTTGAAGTTAATTACTGTGCATTATGCCAGTCCTTTTAATTTCTAGCACATATTGGAACTCAATCCGGGTGGATATTGTTTATTCTTCTCCAGCTTTACTCAGCCAGCATGGTTACTACGGTGACTCGGTTACTGCAGTGGGACTTGACGTGGTCTGAGCATCCAATTATGATTCTTGCTTGAGTCACTTGTTACTATGGTTTCTGTCAAGTGTTGCTTCTCCCATCCTGTCATTCCTTCTAGAATTGTTAGTTAGCATTTGACTGTAGGGTTGAGCTTGCCCTATCCCCTCTTTTAATTAATTAATTTGAATTAATTAATTAATTATTCCTGATTAATTATAACTAATTAATTGTTCTCATTTATATAAGTGTGACCCTTAGATACCCATTTTCTCTCAAAGGATTTATTAAAATTATATATTTTGATGCTCAAATGGTCTCAGAATTGGCCAGTGCTAGTCCTTCAAGTTGGCCTTCTGTGACCATTTGACATCTCTCTCAACTTCCTTAAGCATGTACATTCTTCTCTGAGCCTGTCTCCCATCCGTAGAATGAATGATGCACACCTCAGAGCATTGCCTTGAGGTCTTAAAGAGAAAATGTCTGAAAATAATAATATGCGATGTGTGGCATCTAGTATACCCTCACCAAAGTTTATTTCTCCATTCCTACTTTCTCCTTTATTCTGTCCGTGTGATACCTCCAGCATTAGCATCATAGCGTGATTACCAGAGAGAATACTTGGACATGTATCAGCAAGCAGGGATAAGCCCACGTTTCCGTGATGTGTGAGCTTCAGTGTCACTGCTGTGAGGGGGGGATGTGTGGTGGAGCTGGGGGAGAGGCAGAGTGTCATTGCACAGCTTCCAGTGAACTGAGTGGAGACGGTTGAGCACATCCTCACCCCTTTTCCCTGCGTTTCATGTGCTTTTCCCATGCTCTCACGTTCCTCTCTATTCCACGTGCTGTCTCATCCTTCTAGTAGTACGTCAGAGAGGTGTGGACTCTGAGCCCCAGGAAAAGGGCAGATGCAGAAGAACCGAGTGTGATGTCAAGTGTGCCAGACAGGCTCCTGGAGCAAGAATGATCTCTAAAACCAGATAACAATACCCAGTGTTCCCGACCACCCAGAAACATTGTGGAGTTTTAAGTGTGATTCAAGTGGGAAAGCTATCTATGGTCATAGGAGGGACCAGTGCATTTTCAAGTAATTACATTAACAGAGACACCCCAGGTGGCACAGAACTCTGCCTGGTAGACATTAAATTAATGCCACACAAATGTCAGCTGTTTAGGTTAGGATTTCTGCAGGTGTGGCCCATGGGCCACTTTATTGAAATTGTCAGGCAGTGCTTGCTACAATTGCAGATTCCTGGACCCACTCCACGTAGGTAGGGTGGGAAGTACCTATATTTGAACAGTTTTCCAGTTGGTCGAGGTGCTCATCCAAGTTTGAGAAAGCACTGCTGTAGATTAACTCCAAGGTTTTCTTAAATTTTTGAATCCTTTGATGTTTAACTTCTTTGCCAATTTCTCCTGCTACTACTCGGCTTTAAATATGTGTCATCTCTGAAGTATCAGATAGGCAGCAATCCCTTCATTTGTGTAAAATTAAGTCAGTGGTTTATATGCGAGGCACTGAACTAGGCACTGGGAGCACAGCACAGAGAACAAGACGGGCAGGGTTTCTGGTTTCGCATTCTAGTTTCATAAAACGAACGCGACAAGCAGGTAAACACATCGATAAGTGGGGCGATTCCGTATGGTGCGAGTGCTTCGAGAAAAAACAAACGTAGGCAGAGTAGAATATGGCGAGGACAGTGATTTTTATAGATGGAGTTGTCAGCGAGGCGCTTTCTCAGGAAGTGCATTTGAGCTGAGTCCCGAACGAGAAAGAAGAAAGCAGGCCTGGAAAGGCCTTTCGGTCAGTGGCCCTGTGATGTGCGTGACACCACTTGTTCCAAGGTCAGACAAGAAGCTTCAGTGGCTGGAGCCTGGCAGACAATGTGCAGATGGTAGGAGAGGAGGTCGAAGGAGGTCCAAGTCTCATCTTTGGGCCTGTAAGGAGTTGGGAGTTTATTCTGAGGGTGGACGGTTAGCGTGTGAGAGTGACATGCTCTGATTCATGTTCTCAGAAGGTGACTCTGGCTGCTGTGTACAGAATGGACTGGACAGGGACAAGAGAGCTGTGGAGATGGCCATTAGGAGATCCTTGCGGACTCCAAGGGAGGGACGAGGTTGGATGGGCCCAGAGCTGCAGCAGAGTGCAAAGGTCAGGGGTGGCCTGGACGGGGCATGCTGGAGCTAGGGCAGGAGGGACCTGCAGTTGGTCATTGTGGGGGATGTGAGGATAAGGCAGGATCCTGGATGATCCCTCGACTTTTTGTTCAGCCACATGCCTTGCAGGAACGGTGGTGCTGTTTCCCGAGATCAGTTATTCAAAGTGCATTAGTGATATTCTCGTGATAAGTAGTCAGGCATTCAGCAGTGGTTATAGTGAAAGTTAACTATTTAAAACATGCATCAGTTGATGAATAGGATTCAGCTGTAAATGATTAAGCTTTATTAAAGATACATGCAAACCGACATTTTCAACACTAAAATTCTCAACTTGTAAGTTTTCTATTAAAAATAGTGACCTTTTTTGGGGTGCTGTTACTGTGTGCTTCGCACAGTTCTCAGGGTTTTCATAAAGCAACTCAATTATTTATCAAGCAATAACCCATAAGGTAAGGTTGAGTGCTTTCTCAGCTTTGCAGAAGAGGAAACTGATTCATTGAGGCATGTTTTCCGTCTCCCTGAGGTCAGAGAGAGCCAACTATCCCAACGTCTGTGCAGTTTAAATTTTTAAATTTTAAATTTTAAATAATGTGATTACTAACCATTTATCTTTTTAAAAAACTCCAAGACAAGGCCATGTTTTTCAGCTTTTTACTTCAGTCATAATCCTGGTTTTACAGATGAGACGACTTAGTGACTTCAGATGAAGTCTTCTTTGGTGAAGAATACTTTTAATATTCAAAGTCACACAATTTGGAGCTGGTAGAACTAGGCGTTCAGCCCTCGTCTGTCTCCATAGCCGACACTGCTAACCAGATCACAGTTACTACGCATTAGAAAACTTGGCTGTTAAGATAATTCCTTGGACTTCCATGGTGAATTCCTCTCCCTTTTAGGAACTCGGAGAGCTTTTCTGATGCGCATCACTTTGTTCCGTGCCCTAGGCTTCACTGTTTGGGAGGCGGGGCTTTCAGACTCCTTTGGCAGTCTGAGGCCAGAGAGGAATGGTCACTTATCTGAGGTCACCTAAAGTGAGCGGGTTAGGTCTGGTCCTGGGACCTGGTATGTCGCCTGTCTTGCACTCAGTTTTCTGTCCATCAGACACAGCATTACCCTTGGTCCTATGTGTAGTGAATCACTTTCCTAGGGCTCAGAGGATGCATGTTTCTCTGAGGTTACCTACCCTGCAGGTGATACAAGCGGGCAATGAAGTACCTTCAACTAAAAGGAATTGGATGTTGAATTTCTTATCCAGCCCCAACTGTATTGGGAGATTAGAAGAAAATTTCATGGAATCATATATCATGTCATCTTTTGTGTCTGACTCCTTTTAGTCAGCATATTGTGTGTGAGATTTACATTATTGTTGTCTATAGTTATAGATCATTTGTTCTCGTTGATGTATAGTATTACATTGCTTGGATATTTCACAATAATTGTGTGGGGGTTTGGGTATTTTCCAGTTTTAGTATTATGAATTATGGTGCTGTGAATGTCACGTACATAATCTTTTCATTTATCTTGGGCATATCACTGCCACAGATGCCTAAGAGTGGCATTTCTGAGTCTTTGTTATGTGTATGATCAGCTCAGTAGATATTGCCAATCAGTTTTTCCAAGTGTTCTTCTAATTTATTTTCCTACCAGCAGTGTGTGAATGTCCCACTGCTCCACATCCTCTTCAACACTTTTCATTTTCCATCTTTTTCTTTTTTTGGTGTTCTAGTGGGCATGTGGTAGTATCTTATTGTGGTTTTAATTTTATTGGCTTTGTTTCAATTTCTCTTTAATTAAATTCTCTCTGAAAGCCTCTTTTAATCTAAAGAAGGCTCTCTCTCTCTCTCTCTCTCTCTCTCTCTCTCTCTCTCTCTCTTAAACTTTGGAGTGTATTTGCTTAAGATATGGACTTTTGACTGCTGGAGTATTCATTTTAGTTTTGCTGATTGGATCCCTGTTGTGTTGTTCTTTATGTCCCTCTGACCATGGCTGTTTCCTCTAAATTGGCTATTAGAGTTAGAGGCTTGATCTAATCTGTTTTTTTTTCAGCAAGAAGTACCGCCTATGTGGTGTTATGTACTTCCTATAGTGTTATACCAGGAGGTTCAATGTGTCTGGTTTTCTTCTTCTACATGATGTTGAGATTAATCACTGGATTCAGGTGCTGTTAGCCTGATCCGTCCATTATAAAATTTCTCATCTGCTTTTCACCTGAAGTTTTGGGCAGCCTCTGAAGATCATTGCCTAGATCTGCATCCATTAAAAGTTGAAAAAATGGTGTTCTAATTTTATAATTTCTTTTGCATTTGTAAGCTAGAAGTTTCCTATAAAGGAAATCTCCCCCATCAACTTTTGGACTTCACTGAAGTATGGTACGCACAGTAAGGAATTGATGAATGTTTAAGTCTTTTGCAGTATTTCCAGTTTTCATAACAATGAATTGTTTTTCTGGGATCCTCCAAATATGAACACTGACATTGTTTTGTGTTTTGCTTTTTCCTTTAGGGTGTCATCATAGATGTTTGTATATTTGTTGTGTTTTTGTCCATCGTAGTCATTATTTTATTCGATGTCAAATTGCTCTGTCTTTGGCCTATGGGAGCCTCTTCTGGTTGATTTTGTGTTTTTCACACACTTTCTGGTAGGAGTTTTTTCCAGACTCATCGGTACAATCCCTACCCTGACCTAGATTCAGCCATTTCTCCAAGGATGCCTGGTTCCTTACAGTGGGGGGACTAGAGTTGCTCATTGTCATTGGTTGGTCACTGCTTCTTGTCCTTTTCAGTGCATGAAACTAATGATTATATATTATATTTTATGAGACTGTGCATCATCTCTTTCCATCCTGGGCTGCTCTCTATCCTGTTAAAGGTAATCATTTTACCAGCTTTTGTTTTAACTTTTCAGTTTTTAAAATTATAAGCAAATTATATATGTATATTCATTTCCTTCTCCATTCACAGTTAAATGGTGGCACATTCTATACCATCAGCGTCCAATGGAAATTTCTGTTTCCATGCTGACCAACTTGGTAGCCACTAGCTACCTGTGGGTGTTGAGAACCTGAAAGTGAGTGCTACCGAGGAACTAAGTTCATAATTTTATTTCAATTTAATTTATTAAATAAATAAACTATATATAATTTCTTAAATTTAAATAGCCCTGTGTGGCTAGTAGCTACCATACTGGACAGCAAGAACTCTATACATTTTTCTGCTCCTTGCATTTTTCACTTAAAACATCCTGATGATCACTCCATAGCTGTACAGAGGTGAGTCCTCATCACCTTTTATACTTGCATAGTATATCTAAGAAGTAGATATGCTGTACATAATTCAACTAGCCCCCTATGGTAGACATCTGTCTTGTTTCCAGTCTTCTGCTATAATGAATTATTATTTCAGGATGGTCTATGCTTATGTCTTTTACATTGTACCTTTGGAATAGATTCTTAGAAGAGAGGTTGCTAATTTCAAGAGTAAATACCCATGCGATTTTATTGAATAGTATTAAATCAAATCCCCTCTATAGGGTTTGTACCATTTTCCATTACCTCCAGCAATGCATGGCCATGCTTATTTCCTTGGAGACTATCCAAGGAACACTGCAAGGAGGTGAACATCATGAGATAAATCTGTGAAAAACTCATTCATTAACTCAGGAGTTAGGTGTTCAGTTCGGGGTCCATGTCCTGTGCTTGTCTTTGAGAATTTGCCTCTACTCCTCCCTACCTCCTGTGACTATGGGTCCAGCCACACAGAGGAGGAGAGGAGAGCAGTGGAGGTCTTACATGAAGCAGAAACTATGTTACCTCAGATGGACTTCTTAGATCAGGGGTCCCCCCCCCAGGCTGCAGACCGGTACTATTCCATGGCCTGTTAGAAACCAGGCCACACAGCAGAGGTGAGAGGTGGGTGAGTGAGTGAAGCTTCATCTGTATTTGCAGCTGCTACCCTAGTGCTAGCGTCACTGCCTCAGCTCCACCTCAGATCATCAGGCATTAGATTCTCATAGGAGCACCAGTCCCTGGTGCCAAAAGGTTGGGACCGCTCTCTTAGATGATTAAATGAGAATAATCACCCTCCTTGTGATAAGACAGACACGATACCAGTTTCAAAATCTACTATTATGACCTTGTGAAGAGCTAAAAGAAAAGTAAAATCTGTCTACAGCCATGCCACCCTGACTGTGCCCGATTTTTTCTGATCTTAGAAGCTAAGCAGGTCGGCGGCCTGGTTAGTACTTGGATGGGAGACCATCCAGGAAGACCAGGTGCTGTAGGCGTTAAAAAAAAAAAGTAAAGTAAAACTTTCTATTCGCACTCATGAGAGCCAAGGCTGAAAACACACAGGGTTGCCTTGTCTTTCCCTCTTTGAATGAGGTCGTGTCAGGAGGAGGTAGTGTATCAGTGCTATGTAAGAGGATGGAGGTGTGGGTTACAGGGTGCCTTACAACCTCTTAGTTTTTCCCAGTCACCTGTATCATTTTCAGTTTAGATGCTGGGTTTCCAGGACTCAAAGGTAAGCTTGAACTAAACTTGCATAGAATGGAGTCTGAATCATTCATCATGGATGAGCACTAACATACATATTCCTATGGGCATTTCCACTTCTGTAGGTCTAGAGAGCAAGAGAGAAAAGATGTGGGATGCAGATATCGAATTAGACTGACAGTGCCAGGATACAGTAAACACCTAATATGCATTAATACATTCATGAGATGTAGATATAGGAGTAAGCAGGAAAGTATGTATATACCTCTCAGTCTTTTTATAAACATGAATTTATAAACAAAGTAGTGAGTATTCAGTAATTATTTTTTTCATAACTTGCTTTAAAAATTGTGTTTTTTGGTTTCTGTTTATAAGTATTGCACCTTTTCATAGGAAAAAAAAATAACCTGTAGAAAGTGGAGGAAGATGCCACCTGGTGAACTGAGTCAAACTTGCAGGTATGAAAGTCAGGGAGGTTTTGCAAAGGGTAGGAGACTTGGGGATAGTAATAGAGGTGCCTGGATTCCTGGTATATTCCATACCCTGGTATATTCCATACCCTGGTAGAAATCCTGCTAAATTCATTCCTATCCTGGGATCTTTGGTTCCTGGCCCTGGAAGTCTAGCTCCTCTGTGAACTGAAGAGAAAGCTGTGTGAGTTGGTTTGTGAATGATTGTAGTGAAGAAGTTTGAGACATAGAAAAATACACACAGAAAAGTAATGTCAGTGTTTCTCCAATTTAGCTAACCCCTCGTAACTTCCTGTACCCTGATGTAAACTATGAATTTAACAATTGGTTACTCAAATAAAAGTTAAGATTAAAGGAGGTAATTTAGAGTTCCACATGCTTACATGAGTTTTGTCAACATTGATATCCTACCTTTCAGATCATCCTTCCCAGAGAAAACACCTGCTCTTCTGAGATAGCCCCTGTCTGTCTACCACGTTAAAAACATTCGTTTCATGCAGTCCTCATATCCAGGTCTCTTGGTCCCAGGTGGAGGATTTCACTTCAACTACCACCACTGTTATCCTCATACTCATCACCAAGAGGCGTTGTCGAGTGAGCATGCATGGGGGAGTGTAAAAATGAACAGTGTCCAAGCCCTGGTCACCCGTCATCTACATAAGTTGATGGGACTATGCAGAGTTAACTCAGACTTCCCTCATTATTGTCCCCTTTATGGCAGTCCTTTAGACTCCCCCGCTCCCAATCTTATCCTTCCCGCCTAGAATGTAAAATTTCAATACCACAGATAAAGTGTTAATTGTTCTGTACGGTGGTCCTTTGTGTGCCACAAATAATTCTAATGTCTACCATCCCTTTACCCTAAAAAACTTAAGTTCAGCCCCTTGGTGGGAAGGGGTGCATATGTCATGATATCACTCCTGTTGTGGGACATTGTGATGAGGGCAAAAGCTGGAACCCCATCCTACCCTTACTTCACGTGCGATCCCATCTGGAATCCTTGCTCAGCCTCTTGGTAGCCTGCCCTTGCCATCTGTAAAAGGGGACCCACAGTGCCTTCTTTAAAGAGCTGTAAGGAGAAGTAAATGGGAAACCCTTTACAGAGGAGATGGCACATCTTAGGTCTTCGACACATGTTGGTCCTGGCCCACATTTCTCCTCTCCCAGAGAGTGATGACTGTTACCTAAACCAAACAGCATCACTGCCACAGACCAGCTAGCAATATGGCAGTCAGAAGTAGCACATACTCAAATTTACATTATGAATGAAGCCTTGGGGCCATTGCTGTATCGCAGGATGGCTTTGCTGAATGATATGGAGCAGGGAAAGATCATCAAATCATTTCCTTTACTTCCTCATCATTTTCTGTTCCCTTGTTTTGTCTTCTAGATTGATATTGGAAAAGCATTTTCCCACTGAGTCCCAAATGAGGCCAGAATGCAGATAAAGAGAAAGCAGGAATCACAAGCCTTTTACTATGACACTGGACCCATTACTTTCTACAGGACCACATGCTAGGATCTCATCTGCATCACCAGCTTCTTCAAAGAGAGGGTTGGGGTGTGAGTACCCATGTGGCCACAATATTAGAAATGTGTGAAACTATAAGTTCTCAATTCCTGGAAGGTCATCATATATCAAGGAGATGGTCAGGTGACCTTTGGGAAGGGCAAAAGGTAGAATCCCATTCCCGTTTCTTAGTAGATGACTCTGGGACAACAGGTTTTCCATCAGTGAGTTTGACTTTATCATCTGTCAAATGGGAATAATGATGCTGTCTTCAGTGAGTTGTTGTGAATGGATAATGCAAAATAAGTAATTGTTTGCATGTTTCAGCTATATATATATATATATATATATATACACACACACACATGTATATATATACACATGTGTGTGTATGTGTGTGTGTGTGTATATATATATATATATATATATATATATATATATATATATATGATATCATAGTGTAAGTGGCTTTTGCAAGTCTTTTTCTCTGTAAAATAGTGTTTCTGAGATTTCTCTAATAAGGTGACCGTGGGGCTCTTTTGATTTGACTAGTTATGCTGCTGTGACAATTGTTTCCTGGGGCACAGGTGTTCCAGATGCTCTGTAGGCTAGAAATAACAGTAGTGGGGGCAGCAATCGGGGGCTTCACCTTCTTCTCTAATACAAGTTACGTAATGTCTCTGCAAAGAGCTTGTACCAATTAGTTCTTCCCCAGCAGTGTATGGCATTCTCAAGCACCCACCACTTTCATGTAAACAGGATGTAGTATTAAGCAGAAAGGCACTAACCAGATTTTGTTTTCAAACTCTAGAATTATTCCAGGACATAAGCGGAGGCATAAAACAAACCATTAGCAGGCATTTATAAATATTTAGAAATGCACATGTGAAAATATGCCATTTATAGGCAATGAGAAATGGAAAATGAAAAGTATTCAATCTAACATCAGGACAACAGGAGGTCACTTTACCAAATATGAAACAATGTTGTAAAACTATTATTTGCACAGATCTAGAAAAACAGGTGCTTTTCATCTTGTAGTCATTTGGGTACACATTAGCAATGAAATTTTAAAGTTCAATGGATGGTGTTTAAATTGGTAAGTGTTCATGCTCTTTAACAGAGCAGTCCCACTTGAGAATATATTCCAGATGCAGCCAGGGAGGCCCCGCCATTTATCTACTCAGGGCTGAGGTGACCACTGGCCTAGCTGCCTAGTGTCTTCAGGCCATCTGACCCTGTGGCATCCCTCCTTGATCCAACCAGGAAAATCTGTCTCATAGCTGGATGCCCAGACTCAAGGACCATCCACAGAGCCAAATCTAAGTGTTGCTATTGAGGCAGTGATCAGGTCCCTACTCCTGAAGGAACCTGTACTTCCTTCCCTTCTGCTGCATTCTGTGTCCTTATGGGCCTTCCCCTGCCCACCAGGTACAAGCAGCCCTATCTTCCACACGAAATTAAGCTTTCACGAAGGACAGAAAGAAACATGGACTCCGGACAGGTTCTGCTTCCAACCCTGCCACAACTCTCCCTTGAGGGAAGGGGAAAGGGCACCAAGCCTGGCTCCCTGCTGCAGATGGGTAAACACTGAAAGAGCAGAGATGAACCACCTCAGCAACATGTGTCCGGATCCCTTTGCTATGCTCTTCCACCAGCAACTAAAAGTGCCTAGGCTGCCAGGTTCCATCTCTGGCTCTGGCAGTGACATGGCAACCTCTTTCCATCTGTGTGCCCAGGAGCCCATGCTTTGGAGTCACATACGTCCATTGAGTGAGAGGATAGTGATACTTCACCACCAGGACTGCTTGGGATTAGATCCAGCCAGTAACACAAGAAACCTGGAGTCGGGCCCCTCTAAACATGTGTCTTCATACATGGTAGCTGTCTTTCCCCTGGACAAGAAACTCATATGTCAACATGACATGCCCCTCAGTCAGGGCCCCTTAACCTCAATGCCCATCAGAATTACCTTGATGATCTTTGTCTAAACCTCACCTGAAACGCTCCTGTTGATAGACACAGGAATTCTGTATCAAAGGCCATGTTGTAATAACATGGGCCCTAGAAAAACAGGTATGTCTTTTGTACCAACAGTGTATACGGTGTCCGTTTCCACTCTATTCCATCACTAGATTTGTCTTTATTGCTAGTTTTTTTCTGTGTTAATATGAGCTTTTGTCTGCATTTCTCATCTGATCTGCTCATTTCCCCAGACCGCCCCATCGGAAAAGAGTCACCTTCAGATGGTTGTTAAACCTACAGATTCATAGGCTTTTTTTCTTAAGGTTGCCCAGGTTTTAGCAAGTAAACTATGTTACGCCAGCTGAGTTTAAATTTCAGATAAACATATTATGTTGCATACAACATACATACATAAAATTATTATTGTTTATCTGAAATTCAGATTTAATTGAGTTGTCCTTATTTTATTTGGCAGCCTACCCATAACAGGCTATGCAGAAGAGAATCAAGGTGCTCTGCTCAACAGCCCCAGCTGAGCTCCAATCAGATGCCATCATTTATGTGAGTGAGCTCTCCTGGTGTCCCAGCCAAGTGAGTCTCCAGAGACAAAACAACATGGAGCAGAAAACCACCCAGCTGAGCCTGGTCAACCCCACAGAGTCCCGAAAGATAATAAGTGCTATTGTTAAGGATTTTTGTGAAGTTGAAAGGATATCCAAGATTGTGGTCTGGGCGCAGTCTTCCTCTTTTTCTGTGGTCTTTTATCATTGTTAAAACAGAGATTCTCTTATCCTTGAAGCCTTGGTAGGTCTTTGTTATGTTTGGCTGCTAGTGGTGAGTATCAACTTCTGACCATTTCATCAATTTTTTCTCTGAAAGGATTACCAACGGAATTTTTATGATGTGCTTTTCACTCTACTCTTGGAACTTAGAAACTCATCGCTAATCTCCCTCCATGACACGAGCCTTCAGTGCAATCACACATGTTAAGGAATTGAGAGGCCGGTACTACAAATGACTCCATGAGTCACATGAAAGCCATATCTCAGGATGTGGCTTGGTGAGTATGCAATCAGAACAAGGGGAGTTATTCCTTTGAGAAGGTTCCTCAAAGAAGACACCCTGAAATGCTTTCTGTTGCTCAGTGATAGCCTTGAAAGGAGACACCTTCCTTGGCACATGTAGACAGGACTCCTTCACTAGGCAGCAGATAGAACACATTGCAGTCTGTAGCCTTTGTCACTGTCTCATCCAGACTGCTGGCGGACAAATCTGTCCCATTCTGGGATAATTTAAGAGCAGCACCTTGGCCTGCAGATCTAAGTCATGTTCTCCAATATTACATTTGTAAGGAATAGAACTGATGAATTGTATTCTTATCCTTTTTGTCCTTTTCTTAGTGTTCAGAGCTCAGATGTGGAGAAGGGGTGTATTTTGGAGCTCCTTTAATGATTCAAGTATTTGAGCAAGACCTTAGGAATAGTAGGGGAGCCTGTGACAGCAGAGCAGCAGAAACATAGCCCCTAAGCACAGATTGCTACTAAGAGTTTCGACAGGAAGAGTTTCTGGGCTATGCAATCCCTGTTTTTCCTTCTAGCCTCACTAATGAGGGAAGAGTTATCTTGCAAAGAGTGAGAGTGAGTGTGTAGAGGGGCTGGAAGAGTTTTGTCATGAATGTCCCTCCCGTGAAGAAATGGAAGATTCCTCAGGATAAACCAATGTATGGTTGCTGCCTACTGAATGACTAATTTTTAGCCCTGCCTCCCTGAAATAACTGAGATTTCTTAAATGACATTTTTGTTGTGTGTATGCCGTATCACTCCGTCACATGATTACAGACAGTTCTTAATTCTCTGCCACAGATGCCTAACTGTTTAGCATTGCGTGTGATTTTATACATTCACCCTCCCAGGCTAGCTCATCTCCAAGACCCTAGGATACTTCCCTGGATCTTCGTACTGATAATACTCCCCTCCTGTCTCTTTAAAGCAAACACAATTCCTGATGACATGGCATGCTTTGTTCCAGTGACTGGTCAGCTTCCACAATTGCCGGAGTCCTAGTGTATTGCCTCTGTTAGTATACTTTCCCATGTGGCATCTCTGAAGAGCGAAAATGTTTTACTTTAGCAAAAGCAAGGGACTATGAGCTTTGGGAAGGTGATCCAGTGTGAGCATAAGCATGCACTTTGCAGTTGCCATGGAAACCTGATATTAATCCAGTGACCTTGAGATTTTTCAATAGAGGACTGACCTAGTCTGGCAGTGAGTAGGTCCCCTTCATACTGATTGGTCTTCAAACATTAACCAATGATGCCATGTTGCCTGTGATCTTGCCAACATAAAACCACATCCAACAACTAGGTGTTCATCAAACCATTCAGCAGAGTTTCCTTAACTATGAGGTGTTTGAAACTACCAGTTTGAGCACTATTGACTATTTTTTAACGCTCTGAATAGCTGAAGGGATCTCAGCAGAAGTTGAGGAACCACTCACCTTGGCACAGTGCCAAAATGTGGCCAACTGAGGTTTCCAGTAAGTCACAGCAATGTTTACCATGGTTCTAGATGGAAAGTCTGGCCTCAAATGGCTGGCTGAATGTCATCCCCTAGAAGGACCCTGAGGAATCTTTTTGTTTGGAGCACAGGCTACTCTAGGATGGAAAAGGTATTGATGTGTAACAAGCATTACCTATATTTTCAGATTAGCTTTTATTCATTATTGTTCAGATACAATTCTACAGGACATCTCCAGAAAAATCTATCAATAGAAGAACATGATTAGTAGCTTTCAAATATGTGTGGTTAGAATTGAATATGTTGAATTGACATTTTGTTTTTGTTGTTAACTCACAGCAAATTTCTCAATGAATTCCTGAGTTTGATGGTGAAACAGAGAGGGAAAGAGCATATATATCTGTTGTGTGTGGTGTGTGTGTGTGTGTGTGTGTGTGTGTGTGTATTTGTATATAACTGAAGCTGCCAGGAATATTATTGAAGAATACTTGAGGTTAATTCCATGGGTTGTGTCAGTTCTATTCAGTTCCTGCACATGTTAAGAACCAGCTTTTCACAGATTTCCGTGGACAATATGGTCACCGTGGCACTCATGTGGTGCTGTGTAGTTGGGACAGACCGAACATCCATTCAGGACTCTACCGGAACCAGTTGTTACTATGGTAGTTGTCAAGCATTGTTTCTTTACTGCTTACTCCCTCTAGATTTATCAATTGGCTTCAATTAGATAGAGCTTTCCTTTATTCCCTATTATTTAATTTTTTAATGTAGTTATTTGAGTTTTTCTTTATATCACTGTGGCTCATAATTCCTATTATGGTCAAAAATTTATACTTTGTGAGTTGGGATTTTGGAGGAAGATGGAGGACTAAGGTAAAAGCGAGTTCGTCTCCTCCCAGATCCACATTGAATTTACAACCAAATTATAAAATAATCAACGTGGAGAATCACCCAAAGTCCAGCGACCATAAAGCCTATGTCTGATAATATAAGGAGCCACATCAAAGGTGTAGGAGGGGCAAAGTCGTGAATCAGGCTGGACCCAATCCGCAGGTGGTGGAGATATCACCGGGAGGGAGAGCGAGGCTGCAGAGGCTCTCCTGAAGGAGAGGAGGTCCTGGTCTCATTTGGGGTCCCTAGCCAGGGTCCCAGCCCAGGGGAAGAGAGATTCAATAACTCTGACTGTAAAACCAGAAGGGATTCTGACATCTGGTGAGATGGAAGGAGACTGAAACCCTAAGAGCGCATTCAAGCTTTATGACCTGCAGACACTCCATCACCAGGACAGTGGCAGGGTGTCAGAGGCTTGCGTGTGATTCATTTCTGAGAAAGTCTGCATTACCTGGCACCAGAACTAGGGTTGTAAGAGCAGCCACCATTGTGCCTTAGTAGTTCCTTTACAGGTAATCTACAGACCAGCCAGCTTGACTGTACAGATCCTTCCCACAGGGCCATTGGAAGCTCTGGTCTGAGGAGATCAGCCCGCCCCCCCACCCCAAATCTGCAGATTGCCTGGGGCATTTGTTGCACCATGCCTTGCACCAATTCAGAGCCAAACATTTTGCAGCTGGCACCAGCACTGTGAGGAAGCATTTCTGAGATAGAGTCAGGCAGATCACTGCTGCCAACACGGACTTGGGGATCTGAGGGATCTGTGGGCAAGACAGACCAGCAGCTGGTCTTGCAGTGCTTTTGGGACTTCTGTGGAACGCTGAAACGGTTACCAAAGTTGCAGCAAGACTGAGGCTGTATTGATCTAGCTGCCATTGTCTCTCTGAGACCCCTCCCCACCTCCCCACAAATTGCCCCAGGTGGCCCATTGACAGTGAACTGCCATGGCCTTCCCCTTCCCCTCCCTCAAACTTGGCTTAGCGCAGGGCGGCATTGCATGGAAATCAGTGGCAGGCAGACTTCTGCGCCTGCAAGAGTGCACTATTGCGTCCGGGGAGTGCAGGAGTCTGTGGGACCGCCCCAGACGGCAGCTGGTCTCACTTGATGTGTGACTACAGTGGGACGCCCAGGCACAGAAGTTTGCAGCAAAACTGAGGTTGTGTTGGCCTGACAGTCCTTGTCTCTCGAGATCCCACTTCCCCCAACCACAAAGTGCCTGCAGCACATTGACAGGCAGCTTCCTGTGCCCTGCTTGGCTCTGGGTTGCGCAGTCTGCTCAGGCAACAGACCTTGGCTAGCGCAGTGAGTGCATTTCAGGGACAACAGCTGTGGCAGACCGCGGCTGCCTGTATGAGCTGCAATAACTCTTGAGGGGATCGCAGGGTCTGTATTGGCCTGATGGCCCTTGACTCCCTGAGCTCCTGCCCATCCGATACGCAAAGTGCCCACTGCACGTTGATAGGCAACTGTCTTTGCCCTGGGTTGGGCGCATTAAGGCCCAAGGTGGGCAGCAGGTGACCTTTGCTATGATTGGAAATTTACAGGGAGCCACAGAGACAGCACTGGCATGTAAATTGACACTGCAGTGGCCGGAGGAAATTTACTCAATAGACCAAGGAGACTCATGGGGTCCCTCTCACCAAAAAATACATATCACCCAGAGGCTCTTCCAGTTTCAGAGACTTACAGCAACTGGCAGCAGTTTAAAATCTGGAGGAGCACTGGTCCACCTGCTAAACTGCCCTAGGTCAAGGACGGAGGATAACTGATGGCTGCTGACAGCATTGTCTCTTCCACTTACCTATAAATCCAAGCGGGTGACAAACATCTGCACATCTCCTTTACCCTCCCGCAGGTAGCCCTGAGCAATCAAAGGGAGTGGCTGACCTTGGTCTACTGGGGAGCTCCTCCCATGGGGCCACAAAAACCAAAGCATTTGGAGGCTGCCACCAAACACAACAGAGTAACTTCTGACTAGCACAGTTAGTGGTACACACAAAGTGTGGTTGCAACAAGTACACAAGCCTGCTAAGGCAAAATCCCATTTGAGGTCAGCCCCCCACACAGCAACTCTCACCCTGTGGGTGCAGCCAAATCCCTCAATTAGTCAGCCTGAGCACTAATCCCATACACTGATGTACGAACACCAATAAAGATTTGGCAACAACAGAAGACCACATACAACCCACACAAAGATCACATCCAGAGCTCCCGGACAGGGGATCAGGGAGAGTGCGCCACTGGGCCACACAGGACGCCTTCCACACTAGGCCATCTGTCCAAGGCTGAGAGATGAAACAAATATTCCTGACACATAGAAACAAACACAGAGAAGCTAATAAAATAGAGAAATAGAGAAACATGCCACAACAAAATAACAGGAGAAAGCTCCAGAAAATAAGCTAATGAAATGGAGCAAACAACCTACCAGAGGCAAAGAGTTCAAAATAATGGTTATAAGGATGCTCAACAAACATGTGAGAATGAATGAACATCAATAGAGAGGTAGTAAGCATAAAAAATGACATAGAAACCAAAAAGAACCAGACAGAAATGAAGAATACAATAACTGAAATGAAGAACATAGAAGGATTCAACAGTAATTGGATGGAAAGGAAATCAATTCAGTAAAACAGAACACAAGTAGCAGAATACACGCAATCAGAAAAAACCAAAAAAAAAAAGAAATAAAAAAGAGGATAGTTTAGGAGACCTCTGGGACAACATAGCATAACAATATCTGGATCATAGGAGTACCTGAAGGAGAAAGAGAGAGAGCAAGGATTGAGAATCTATTTGAAAAATAATGACAGAAAACTTCCCTAACCTGGCAAAGGAATTAGATATACAAGTTACTGAAGCACAAAGAGTCCCAAACAAGAGGAATTTCAAAATAGACGCACACTGATGCACATCATAATTAAAAAGCCAAAGGTCAAAGACAAAGAGAGAATCTTAGAGGCAGAAAGAGAAAAGATAGCTAGTTACTTTACAAGGGTACCCCCATAAGAATATCTGAGGACTTTTTGATGGAAACGTTGCACACTGAATGTAATGGATAAAATTATTCAAAGTTATGAAATCCAAGAATCTACAACCATGAATACTCTACCTAGCAGGACTTTTGATTAAAATGGAAGGTGAGATAAAGAGCTTCCAAAGAAAGGAAATGCTTAAGGAAGCCAGTATTTTAAGAAATATATAGGAACTTCTGTAAAAAAGAGATGGGTAAAAAAGAAAATAGAATAACAAATAAAATAACACGATCACAATAACAATGTACCTATCAGTAATCAATTTAAATGTAAATGGAAAAATGCTCCAATAAAAAGATATAGGATAGAGAGCATTCGAGAAACATGGTGGAGTGAGAGACATCCCCAGATCTCTCCCCTTGAAACAACAATAAGCTGAACATCTAAAACTGAACAAAAAACACCCAAACTGCACAACCAGCATGTCTGAGATTGGAATCTGTGTATAAGAGCTACCACATGTCAGAACCCTGAGCATGGGGCTTGGACAGGGAGAAATAAAGGAGCTCCCTTTGAGAACTCTGGAGCTACCTGTAGGAGGAGGGGAAGGGGATAAGGTGCAGCAATATCCCTGAAAAATCCCTGCCAGAAAGAGTTGTAAGTTCACACAGCCAGCAGCAGGTCCCAGTCATCTGGGCAGAAAAGAGAGAAGTGGGATGGAAAAAAAAATCACAGTTGATAGTTTACCGGCCACAGTTGCAAACCAAGGCTGAGCTACAGCCTTTATCCCCCAACCCAGAGAGTCACTCTCACTATATTCCCCAAGACCAAATACCAATAGAGTCCCAGGGGAATCCAAGCAAACACTACCAAAACAATTGCTAACACTGACAGGGACTGAGACTGAGGGTAACGGCATGATTAAATATCTACAAGAAAATAAAGAGGCATTATTAAGGCTTTATATAAAGCAGAGATCAAGAGGCTTCGATGCCGCCTACTGGAAACCAAAAAAAAGTGCCTTTTGTGTGTGTGTGTGTGGCAGTGTAAAGAGACCTTATATAATAAATCTTTTTCTGAAAGAAAGGAGAAAACATTTCCATTAATGCCCAGACATAGAAATAGTCCATTAAACACCATGAACAAACAAGGTGACAAGGCATCTCAGAAAAAAAGAGAAAAAATCTCCAGAAAAATAAGTTTGCAGACATAGAAATATGCAACTTTAAATGACAGAGAATTCAGGGAGGTACTTCTGAAAAACTTTGAGTCCCAAGATGAGTCATATCAACAGTTTCAGGAATTGAAAAAAACAACTAGATGAGCAGAGCAAGGAGACTGAGACCCACAAAAAAGTATAGAATAGATTTGGAGATGAAAACGAAACAAAACAAAACAAAAGCAAAAACAAAAACAAACAAAAAACACTGCAAGAGTTGAAAAATGAAATAGCAAGTTGGGAAAATAGAGTTGGCCAAATGGAGGAAAGGATCAGTGATATTAAAGACAGAAATCTAGAAATTAATCAGAAGGAAGAACAGAGAAGCCAAAGAATGAAAAATAATAGAAGAGAAATGCAAGAACTAGCTGATACCATCAGGAGAGGAAACATAAGAATAATGGGGATTCTTGAAGGCAAGGAAAAGGAACAGGGACTAAAAACTTTTTTCAGACAAATAGTTGACAAGAAATTTCCCAAATCTAAGGAATGAGCTGGAGCCTGGAATCAAGAAGTCAACAGAACACCCAATTAGCTCAATCCAAAAAAGGCTTTCACCAAGACACATTGTATTAAAATTATCAAAAAATCAACAACAAAGAAAGAAGAAGAAAATGGTACATTATAAAGGAAAACCAATTATATTATCCTCAGACTTCTCAGCAAAAACCTTCCAAGCCAGAAAGGAGTGGAATTAAATATTTAAACTATGAAGGAAAGGAGCTACCAGCCTAGAATAATGAATGTATCTAGCCAAGCTCTCCTTTAGATATGAAGGATAAATAAACCTTTTCAGACAAAAATTGAGGGAATTCTCCACTACAAGGCCTGCACTACAGGAAATACTGAAAGGGGTCAGTCACCTAAAACAAAATGATAAAAAAAATGCATAACTATGAGTAAGGTGATGATCATGCAAATAGAAGCAGAGGAGTGCAACTCTTACTAAGAATAGGGCATTATAACCTTAAAGAATAAGAAGAGAATTATTATAGCAAGATAGTAATGAATGTTCAGCATACATAGGGACAAATTGAGACAACAATGATTGAAAAGAGGAGGATTCAAAGATCCAAATTGGCAAAGGGGAATGGAGATAAGGCACACGCAAAAGAAAATGGACAACTATATATATGTAACTATCCTTTACATACTCATAATGGTAACCAGACATCAAAGATTCAGAACTGAAGTATATCACATAACAAGAAGAACCAGAGACAAAACACACAAAAGCCAACCAAAATAAAACAGAAACACAGGACAAGGAAACAATGGAAACACTAAGTTACTAGAAAGCGGAAGATAAAATGGCTATAATAAGATCTCATATTTCAATAATCACCCTAATGAAAATGGACTGAATTCACCAATAAAAAGGCACAGAGTTTGCAGAATGATCAAAAAACAAACCCAACCATATGCTGCCTCCAGGACACATCTCAGATCCAAAGACAAATATGACTCAAAGTGTAAGTTAAAAATGATGTTTCAAGAAATGAAATGGCATTCAGAGAAAAGTGGGAGTAGTGTACTAATATCAGACAAACTAGATTTCAAAATAAAAAAAGGTAAAGAAAGATACTGAGAGACACTTCATCATGATAAATAATCATGCACCAAGAAGCCTTAACACTTATTAATATCTATGCTTCCATCAGGGAGCCCCAAAATATGTAAAGCAATTGCTAACAAATCTAAGGGAGAAAACAGACAAAAACACTGTTGTAGTAGGGGACCTAAATACCCACGTGGATATGGCAGTTCATCCAAACAGAAAATTAATAAGGAAATAACATCCTTAAATGACACATTAGACAACTGGACGGAATTGGCATTGGCAGAATCTTCCATCCTAAAACAGCTGCTTAAACATTCTTCTCTAGTGCATATGGAACATTCTCAAGAATTGACCACATACTGGGACATAGGGATAGCACTCAACAAATATAAGCGGGTTGAAATCATACCAACCATATTCTCTGAATGATCAGAATGCTTGAAACTAGAGACCAACTGCGAAAAAGTAAGCAGAAAGAACCACAAATGCATGGAGAAGCAACATGCTACTAAAGAATAAGTCAGAGAAGAAATAAAAAGAGAAATTAAGAGGTACATAGAATCGAATGATAATGGTGGTACTACAAATCAAAACTTTTGGGACATGGCAACAGCAGTCATAAGAAGAAAGTTCACACTCATTACAGGTCTATCTCAAACACAAGAATGAGCCCAAATAAAAAGCCTAACACTTCATCTTAAAAAAACTAGAAAAGGAAGTACAGATGAAGGCCTAAAGTCAGCAGAAGGAAAGAAAAAATCAAACAGCAGAATTAAATGAAAATTGAAAACAAAAAAAAAAAGAAAAAAATAAAATATACAAAGAGCTGGTTCTTTGAGAAGGTTAATAAAAATTTGGGGATTGTTTTATGAACTATATAGGTGTCTAACCAATATACTGTACTTGAAACTAATTAAAATAAATATTTTTTAAAAGACAGAAAAAGAAAAACAAATTAGTGATTTAAAAAAACAAACAAAAAATTGTAATGGTACCCATATTACTCAATGTAATCTCCATCAAAATCACAATTAATTTTTTGCAGAAATTGAAAATCTGACCCTAGAAGTCATAGGGAACTACAAGGGACCCGAATGTCCAAAATAATATGAAAAAAAAAGTTGGAAGACTCACACTTCCTAATTTCAAAACTTCAAAAAACGGTGCTGTAACAGCTAGATATTCACATGCAAAACAATAATGTTGACATTTACTTCATAGCACAATCAGAAATTAACTCAAAATATATCAAAGATCCAAATTTAAAGAGCTAAAACTACAAAAATTCTTAGAAAAACACAGTGTAACTCTTCATGACCTTGAATTTGGCAATAATTACTATAAAAAATACTAAAAGCATAAGCAACAACAAAAAAAGCAGATAGTTGGACTTCCTCAAAATTAAAATGTTTTGTGTTATCGAGGAAGCGAAAATATATCATATAGAATGGGAGAAACACTGGCATATTATGCATCTGATGGGGTCTACTATGCAGAATATATAAGACTCTTACAACTCAAAAACAAAAGACAAACAGCACAATTTAAAAATGGTCAAGGGAACACCTACATACATACAGCAATTATTAATGAGATAAAGGAGAGATCAACAGTAATTCACTCATGGTAGGAGACTTTAACACCCCATTGACACCAACAAATAGCTGCTCCAGACAAAAATCAACAAAAACAATGGGCCTAAAAGACACATTAGATCAGATGGATTTAAATAGATATTTTCAGAGCATTTTACCCAAAGCAGCAAAAATACATTCTTCCTCAAGTGCACATGAAATATTTTCCAGGATAGACCACCTTAAGACAAAACTCAAGTCTTGATAAACTTAAGCTGATTGAAATCATATCAACCGTCTTCTCCAATAACACGATATGGAACTAAAAATC
Source organism: Eonycteris spelaea (assembly GCA_003508835.1). Classification (NCBI taxonomy): domain Eukaryota; kingdom Metazoa; phylum Chordata; class Mammalia; order Chiroptera; family Pteropodidae; genus Eonycteris; species Eonycteris spelaea. The sequence goes on along the minus strand of PUFA01000608.1, from coordinate 29,012 downwards.
AATTACAAGATAAAACGAAAATACACAAATACATGGAAGCTAAATAACATGCTAATAAACAATGAATGGGTTATCAATGAGATCAAGGAAGACATCAAAAGATAACTAGACACAATGAAAATGAAAACACAGCAACTCAAAATCTATGGGACACTGCAAAAGCAGTCCTAGAGGAAATTCATAGCAATACAGGCTTACCTCAAGAAACAAGAAAAAGCTCAAATAAACAATATAACCATTATACTAAAGGAACTAGAAAAAGAATAACAAACAAAGCCCAAGCTAATAGAAAGAAGGAAATAATAAAGATCAGAGCATAAATAAACAAGGTTAGAGTTAGAAAAAACACTACAAAAGATTAATGAAACCAAGAGCTGGTTCTCTGAAGGATAAACAAACCAGAAAAAACCCTTAGCAAGAATTTTACCAAACATTCAAAGAAAAATTAACACCCGTTCTTTCCAAACTATTCCACAAAAATTCAAGAAGAGGAGCCTCCCCCTCACTTTTTATGAGGTATGATTCCCTTGATTCCGAAACCAGACAATGACATTAAAAAATAAAAAAAATAAAACTATAGGCCAATAATCCTTATGAACATTGATGCAAAAATCCTCAACAAAATATTAGCAAACCGAATTCAGCAATACATTAAAAATATCATACACCATGATCAATTTAGATTTATTTCCTGGGATGCAAGGTTGGTACGATATATGCAAATCAATTAGTGTCATACACCACATTAACAAATTGAAAGATAAAAACCACATGATCATATCAACAGATGCAGAGAAAAGTGTTTCAAAATCCAGCATCCATTTGTGAATAAAAACTCTCAGCAAAGTGGGAATAGGGAACATACATCAACATAATAAAAGCCATATATGACAAACCTACAGCTAACATCATACTGAATGGAGAAAGGCTAAAAGTGTTTTCCTGACATCAGGAACAAGACAGGATTCCTGCTTTCACCACTCCTCTTCAACATGTATTGGAAGTCTTAGCCACAGCAATCAGACAAGAAAGAGAAATAAAAAATACATATATCTGAATTGAAAAGAAGAAGTAAAACTCTATTTGCCAATGATGTGATACTATATGTAGCGAACCCTAAAGATTCCACCCAAAAACTGTTAGAGCTGATCAATAAAAATTCAGTAAAAGTAGCAGGATATAAAATCAATATTCAGAAGTCATGGCATTTTTATACAGCAGTAACGGAATTTTAGAAAAAAAAATTAAGAAAATGATCCATTTACAGTTGCATCAGAAACAATAAAATACCTGGGAATCTAATGAATCAAGGAGGTAAAAGACCCGTTCTCAAAAATTATGCCATTGAAAAAAATAAATTGAAGAAGATACAATAAATGAAGGCATGTGCCATGCTCATGGGTAGGAAGAATAAATATCATTAAAATGGCCATACTACCTAAAGCAATCTATAAATTCAATCCAATCCTTATCAAAATACTGATGGCATTTTTCAGAGATCTAGAACAAATAATCCTAAAATTTATATGAAGCCATAAAAGATGCCAAATACCATGGAAATCTTGAGAAAGAAGAACAAAGTTGGAGGTATCACACTATCTCATATCAACTATACTACAAGCTACAGTAATCAAAACAGCATGTTACTGGCATAAAATCAGATATATTGATCAATGGAACAGAATATAGAGCCCAGAAATAAATCCACACCTATATACTCACTTAGTATATGACAAAGGAGATAAGAATATACAATTGGGTAAAGACAGTCTTCAATAAATGATGTGGGAAAATTGAACAGATACATGCAAAAAAGAAAGAAACTGGACCACCTTCCTGCACTGTATAGAAGAATAGACTCAAAATGATTAAAGACTAAATGTAAGACCCCAAACCATAAAACTTCTCGAAGAAAACATAGGCAGTAAACTCTCTGATACTGCTAACAGTAATTTCTTCTCAGATGTATTTCCCTGGGCAATAGAAACAAAAGAAAAAATAAACCAAATGGGACTACATCTAACTAAAAAGTTTTGTACAACAAAGCAAGCATAAACAAAACAAAAAGACAACTGACTGAATGGGAGAAGATATTCATTTATGATGCATCAGGTAAGAGTTTAATATCAAAAATATATAAAGAACTCATAGAACTCAATAATTAAAAAAAATCCAATTAAAAAAATGGGCAGAAGATCTGTATAGGTATTTCTCCAAAGAGGAAAGACAGATGGCTAATAGATATATGAAAAGATACTCAAGGTCACTAATTATCAGAAAAATGCACATTAAAATCACAATGAGATATTACCTCACACCTGTCCAAATGCCTATCATCAATACACCCAAGAACAACAAGTGATGGTGAGGATGCGGAGAAAAAGGGACCTCTCATATATTGTTGATAGGATTGCAAATTGGTACTGCCGCTATGGAAAACAGTCTAGAGGTTTCTCAAAAAATTGAAAATGGATGTAGCTTTGACCTGGCAATTGCACTTCTTGGTATTTATCCAAAGAAACACAAAACAATAATATGTAAAGATCTTTGCACCCCAGTGTTCATGGAAGTGCATTTACAATAGCCAAGATATGAAAGCTACCTAAATTCCCGTCAACGGAAGATTGGACAAAGAAGTTATGGGTCATATATACAATGGAATATTACTCAGCCTTAAAAAGAGATGAAGTCCTACCATTTGCAATGACATGGATGGACCTAGAGGATATTATGCTGAGTAAAATAAGTCAGACAAAAATAAAATACCGTGTGATTTCACTTTATAAGGTATCTAAAGAACAAAAAGAAAAAAACTCAATCAAAACCAGATTCACAAATATAGTGGACAATTTGGTGATGGACAGAGGGGAGGGGGTTGTGGGCTGTGAGAATGGGGTGAAGGGTTAATGAAGTGTAAGTTAGTAGGTGATAGATGGTCATGGAGATGGGAAGCATGACATAGGGAATGCAGTCAGCATTAATCTATTGGCTAGATGGAAAACCAGAAGAGAGAAGGAGCAATTAGGGGATCATCTTATAAACAATATAAATGTCTAACCAATGTACTGCATACTTGAAACTAATTAAAATAAATAGATAATTTTTTTAAAGTAAAAAAATGATGTTATACTTTGTTATAATTATTATAAATTTTAATGCTCAAATTGTCCCAGAATTGGCCTATGTAAAGTTCCTCAAGTTGTTCTCTATGTCCATTTGCCAACTCCCTAGACATCTTTAAGCATGTCCTTTGCCCTGTGAGCCTGACTTTCTCTTCAACTGTAGAAAGGAAGTAATGACGCCCACTTCAGATAATTGATTTGAGGATTTGAAGAGGAGAAGTCTGAAAATAACAACCTACAAATGTGTGGCATCTAGTGTGCCCTCACCAAATTTTATTTCTCCATTCCCACTTTACCGCCTTCATTCTGTCAATATGATATCTCTGAAATTAACATATAGCATGACCACCAGAAGGAATATTTGGACATTGATGATGTTAGTGGGCATAGGGGTTCTTTGATGAATAGTTCGATAGTATTGGCAATGGGCTGAAGTACTCCATGAGAGCCTACAACAGTGGGGCCTTTGTGGACCTTTGTAGGTGGCCTAATACTTTTCCCTTGACTAATGTGAGAAAAGGTACCACAAGCGGGATAGGGACACTTCTTAATAGAAGGTTAATTATGAACATGTTAGGGAGAGGAGTTGAACCTCTAGTGGTAAAAGTTTAAGTTTTATGCAATTACTGGGCTCTGCCACCCTAACAGACCCTATTCTTGGGCATGATAGTTTGAATTTATTAGATTAAGATTAAATCACCTATTGATTTGAAGGAATTTTTGTGAAGTAGGCCTTGTTTCTCTTGTCCTTTTCTACTGAGAGAAAGTATACAATTGATAGAAACTGATCTGGATTACTCTGGTCTGAACTGAGATCTTGTAGCCCTTTAATCATTGAAGAAATGAACTATTAATAGCGGTTACACCATTGGGAGGGATGTCCTGATCCAACATCGAGATCGTAAACCCTATTGTTGACATGGACTCTTAAGTAGGATTGTGCTGTTATCCCTAGGGTAACTTGTTCTGTTGATCACATTTTTGGATTAATAATTAATATCCTATTTTAACTAGGTAGTCTAAATTTTAATCACCCTGGAGGTTACTTTGTATTCCGAAGTCACTCCAACCTAAATTTTAACCCATTAAAAGATATTTTATTCCTTAGAAGGTTAATAGTTTCATTTTAGGGGCTAATTAATTAATGCTCCATTGTCTTTCACCTCACTTGTTTATTCCCGCCTCTTCATGAGGTCTGTCCACTGATTGAAAGTGAGAGGAAGCAAAACTCTCATGTGGTGTTCATACAAGTCCTTATATAGGGAACAAGTGACTATGCTACCTACCGTTGCACACTCAAGATACCGTGGCTGTTAAACCGATGTCACTGAGCAGGCAGTGCCTCTAATATTGGGGATGCTAGAGGTGATGTTTTGGTAAAAAGGTGGGATTTGTGTTTGCTAGGCTCCTTTTACTTTTTAAAATCTTTCCTTAAATGCATGCCTGTGTTGGGTTAACAACTTATTTAATAACTATTTTACTGTTCGGTTGGATTTATTTTGTTGTTAACTATCAGTGGTTCATCCATTCTGATGTAAGTTTGTACAGGGAAAAATGAGTCTTGTTATTTATATTAACAGTATTGCTTCTATTTAATAATAAAATAGTTCAGTGCTAAACTAAGAGTAGTATTTGCTATTGGGATTAAGATAATTGAGTTATTGAGTTGTTGAACACTTTCTTAATTGGTGGTTGCTTTTAGGACAAGAATGGTTTCTTGTACTTACTCTAAGGGTTGAACCCTGTATCTAAAAGGCTTTATCTTTTTCGATGATTATTTAAACTTCCATTTAAATTATTTTTCTTAGGTAAGTTTTAAATTTTAACTAAGATTCTGTTCTGGACAACCAGCTCTCACCAGGCCCGTAGGCTTTTCACCTCTGCTTATAAATCTTCTCAATATCTTGCCACGTAGATGAGTGTGCTCTGTAAAGCTGCTTATAGGTAGCTCATCTGGTTTTGGGTTGTTTAGCTTAAGTTCTCTTCATTAAACTGTTCTAGTTAAATCGTTGTGCAAAAGGTAGAGGGGTAATCTTTGCTGTTTGTTACTTTTGGTTTGTCTTTCGTTGTTCTCATGTGGCACTTTCTCTATAGTGCTGAATAAAATTTCTATCTTCTATACTTTAGTATTAGGTAAATGTTTTATTTTAGCTGCTTATAGGAGTTGAGGGTAATGTGGCTCAGGCTGGTGTTGGTTCAAAGTGGTAATTTACTCAGAAAGCTCCTGGGTGTAAACTAGGTGCTTTTTTTTAAGCCACACTTTCATCTGTCCAAGTGCACTTTCCAGCGTGCTTACCTTGTTACAACTTATCTCCTCTTATACGTTAAACATTTGTAAATAAGGTTTTGGTCATATTTTGATACTTGAGGAGGATGATGGGTGGTGTGTATGTGCTTCATAGCCTAATTCATGCTTTATTAAGCTACATCAACAAAAGGGGAGTGATTACCAATGGGACATGGCAGCCCAGTTTCCATTTCAAGAGCACTTCCTACTATTGGCCTTAAGCTCTGGAAATCCATTAGCCAAACTGGAGGTTGCTGGGTGGCCTGTGCAGAAGGCAAGGAGTAGACATATGACTGTAGAAAATTCACATACCTCTGAGGTTGGTCACCTGTAAAATGAGAGTAAGGGGACCTTTTCACAGGCTTGGAGGAGAAGGAGAAAACCTGAAAAAATGTCTCAAGTAGTAGGACTCTGATATATGTTTACTCTTAGCCCACCCTGCCTTCTCTGCCCCCAAAGTAAAATTGTATACAGATCATATCTGGAAATGGAGCAGGAAGAAACAAACTTTGGTCCCATCTCATCATTTCCCTTTTTCCATGTGTTTTCCTGCTTCCCTATCTTCCTTCTAGTTTTCTCAGAAGCAATTTCTTATTGTGCTCCAGGAAGCAGAAATAGTAGAGAGAGCACAAATAACACTCAGTAACAAGAGGTTAGGGGCATGACATTTGGGGTAGATGGACCTAAATTTAATGCGTGAACCTTTATTTGCTGGTTGAATGCTGTCGATCAAGCATTTTACCTACTTTGTACTCTATAATTACTGATATCTTTCATAGTTGTTTTTTTTCTTATTATTTCTACCACCTATCCAAAGGGGGAATGATAGGAGTAGGGATTACATTGCTAGGTATTACAATTTTCCAAAATGCCTATGATTTTATAACTGTTGGGTAGAGTGGTTGCTGTACAGATTAAAATAACTACAACAAGCTCACAAACAAAACCAGACAAATAACATTACTTCATGTGCTATGGATATGGTATTTCCAATCAAATGCATTGTTTAAAACATGGGTCTCAATCAGCTTCTTAAGGGTTCCTTAATAACTAAAATTAGGTCCCATCTTATACCTTGTCATTTAATCAGAACTCTTCTTCCACCTGCTAGTATTTAAGGCGAAAGTTAAAAACAAAGCCAATAATGAAAATCGATGAACTAAACTGTATATATGATATGATAATAGACTGCACTTACACAAACCTAGTTAGTATAGTCTACCGTAATTGTACATCCTATGCTTTTATGACTGGCAGTGCAATAGGTTTGCTTATGCCAGCATCACCACAAGCACGTGAGTAATGTACTGCGCTGCGACTTCACAATGTCACTACACGATAAGAATTTCTTAGCTCTTTTATAATCTTATGGGACCACTGCTGTATATGCAGTCCCTTTGTTGGCTGAAAGATTGCTACGTGGTGCATGACCATAGACAGAGTCAAATTGACTGTGTCTGTGTGTGTGTTTCTATGTCCTTTCCAGCTCTACCACCTTAAATACATGCTCACAGTTGCAACTTTACCCTCAGTTCAGACTGAAACTGGACTTCCAATCTAATTTAAATATCCTGGAAAACATGCTTTTATATCCTAGAAGCAATGATAGAAACACAAAAATTGCTCTCCGTTAAGTGAAATTGCAGCAAACGCTCGCTAGTCCCACTAAGTCAGCTCTCAACCTGCATTCCTGCCTCCCCTTGCCCAGCCCCGTGGTCTGAGCTCTCAGAGCCACAATCCCGTATCTGGCTAATAGGTAACGCCACATCAATCTTATTTTTGTTCTTTTTTTTTTTTTTTAATGAAAAGGAGTACATTTTTGAAAAGAGAAAACAAATACGATATGGTTTGTTAACAATAATGTCAATTCTATTTGGAAACCTTATATGTATTTAAAATTGTTCCATCTCTTTTTGACCCCAATCTACATCGCATTCACTGGTGGATCTCTTCCCTTCTCGGTGTAGGTTGATACAGAGTGTGGACTGTACAGACAGTTCTTTACCAGAAAGCCCGGCATTCACCTTTTTTACCCCACCCCCATATAGGTGGCCCAGTGTTTCTCCCACCATCTGTCTGTCATGCCCTGTTCATGACCCTGGACACAGAGCTCCAGACCCCTCCAATGCCCTATCAGCTCTCAGTTACCTCCCACCTGCCCTGCCCTTCTGCCTCCCACCCATCACTCAACTGGAAAGTGTGCTGTCGTGCTCCATCAAATGCAAGCATTGGAGTATGTTTCGGTCTTTTTTTTTTACGATTTGTTTTGCCCTGACAGAATGAGAATCATTCTGTACATAGGGTCATAGGCTGGATTTTAATAAGGGAATCGAATTTTTTTTTGCTCTTTGAAGAAACATTGTTGTAGGGAAATTTGAAAATGGAGGTTTGTTGGTGCCACCTCGTGACAGAAGCCTGAATTGCAGCTTGAAATCCTGGAGGGGCGGGGACTGGGAGGGAGGGCTTATGGCCCAAACCACCAGGCTAAGCTTTCTGGAAATCTGGGTGTTACAGGGGAATTCCTTGGTACTGTTATACTGATGGCCTTTTCTAGACATGTCGTGTAAATGGGATCATACAATATGTGGTCTTTTTGCATATTCAGCTTCTTTCCCTGGTGCAATGTTTTCAGGGTTCATCATGTGGCATGTAGCGGTACTTCATTCCATTTTATTGCCATGTGATATATACACATTTTGTTTATCCATTCATCCACTGGTGGACATTTGGATTATTTCCACTATTGGCTATTATCAATATAGATGCTACATACATTCGTATACCAGTTTTTATGTAGACACCTCTTTTCATTTCTCTTAGCTGTGTACCTAGCAGGGAATTGCTGGGTCATATGATAACTCTCTGTTTAACCTTTAAGGAACTGTCGGATTGCTTTCATGACCCCAACAGTCCTGAGGGGGTAAGCAGTTTGTTATTTTCTCATGACTACACGTGGTTATGGGTTTTGAGAAAGAATACCAGAGCTGAAGTGCCTTCTTGTCACATCATATTGGGGGGACATCATACCCCACGTGACACTGGGTCAGTGGAGATGTTGACCTTCATCGGCTTAAAGGTGATGTTTCCGAGTTTCTCTAGTGCACAGCACCTACTTTCACTTCACCTACTCCATTCTCGGCTCACCCGGCAGGGCAGGATCAAACTTGTGCTCCATAAGGGCAGCTTGCTCCCAGAGCTTCGAAGGGACAGAACCTGGACTGTGCAACGCCTAGTCCTTCAGCCTCACTAATCAGGTAAATGGTTCTTAGATAGAGGACGTGTATAGAGAGGTTATGTGCGTTTGGTCATGGATGTCCCTCCACCGGGAAGAAAATATAGGAAACGTGGAATAAGTATTTCCAGGAACAAAACAATGTCTGCTTCAACTGACAAGATTTCTGCCTACTGAGTGACTGTGATTTTTTAGGCCTGCCTCCCTGAAATAACTCTGAGAGTTCTTAAATGACATTTTTTGTGGTGTACTAGGTCGTTCAGTCACATGATTACAGACAGCCTCTGGGGTCTATAATTTTGGGTCGCTGCCCCAGATGGCAAACTGCTTAGCATGGCCTGTGATATCACAGATTCACGTTTCCGAGGCTAGCCCATCTCCAGACCCCGAGGATACCTCCCTGGGTCTCCATACTGATAATACCCCCTCTGTCTCTTTAAAGCAAACACAATTCCTGACCACAGGGACATGTTTTGTTTCACCAAACGGGTCAGAGTTCCCCAACAGCCTGGGTCGCAGTCCAGTGCCTCTAATCAGTATGCCTTCTCACGTGGCTGCCTGAAGAGCCAAGGTGTTTGGCTTTCACCTGAGGGCCGCAGTGGAAGGTGTGCCCAGGCTTCTCTCAGGTGCGGAGGACCCTGCTGAGCGTCGCGGTTGCCAAGAAACCGGACGTACACACCGCGGCTGTGACGACATTTTAAAGGAGACCGACCTGGGCTGGCGGAAAAACAGATCTTGCCTACAGGGGTTTGGGACTCAGCTGAGGGTGTGGGTGCCCGCGATGGGCGCTGAACCGCCCTGGGGCGTAGGGAGACCAAGGGATCCCGACCAAAGCCTCCGCTTTCCCGCTTTGGGGTTGGATGCTTCCGGCGGTTCGCGTAGGTAACCCATGGTCCGCCGGCCAGTGAGCGTGGTGTCCTGCTCCAGGGGTGCCCTGGAGCTACTTTCCATCTTAAAGGCAGGGGCGCGGGAGGTAAGACCGGCAAGGGCGCTCTCAGTCCGTCTTCCCCCTCCGTAAAGCCGGGACGAGGATGCTTAGCCCACAGGATGGCTGTGAACAGGCGGTGGTGACGCGAGTAGACCCCTGGCCCTGCGGTTATCACGAGATCGTGATGCCTGCACGAACTCAGGCCGCCTCTTACTCCTTTTCAACTTTGTCGTTAGGGGATGGACGAGGAAAGGAGAGGAAAACGAAAAAGCCCCGGCGAGAAGCTCGTTGTAATATCTGATTGTTCGGATCACTGCGCCATTGGTATCAGTGTCATTGTCACTAACCCAGTGCCTGGCATGGCGCTGGGCACATAGTCACACCAGTGAAGCACGGTGATGCTGGACCTGTCTGTCCCTGGGGTGGGGCTGAACCGCCCCTGGGGTGTGGAGAGACCAAGGGATCCCAACCAGGTCCTCTTTTTATTGCTGTGCTGTGTTGACAAAATTTACCAACGCAATTTTCATTTGCTTCATTTTCCTTATCAGCTTTTAGATATTCATTGGCAAGATACTAAAACTAGGGAGAAAAAATGCTCCAGACAAATTCAGTCACTAAAATAAAGTAGTTTAGCAGCTTTAAACTTTATGTTGTTTGAATTGAATTGTGGAATTTTCTTTTTTATACTCAAACATATCCACCTCGATGAATCCTAGGTTCTTGGATGGTAAGGAGAAGAGGACGAGAACATATATGAATGTGTGTGTGTAATGGTGAAGCTGTGAAGAGTACTTATCATGAGGGATATTTGAGGTTAATTACTGTATGTTATGTTGGTCTGTTCAGTTCCTAGCACATATTTGGAAATAATCAGGACTATTGCTGTTTCCCCCCCCCCCAGGTTTCCCTGGGTAGCATAGTTACCATGGTGACTCAGTGACTGCTGTGGTACAGGCTGAAAATTCGTTCATGATTCTTGCCTGAATCACACCTTACTATGATATCTGTCAACTATTGCTTTTATAATTCTGTCATTCCCTCTAGATCTATAAATTGACATTCAAATGTTGAGTAGAGCTCTTTCCTTTCTCTCCATCAATTATTTATTGGTTTGTTTGTTTGTTGTTTATGTTAGTATGACTCATAGATTCCTATTTTTCTCAAAGGGTCACTACCTGACAGTATGATTATGTATTTTGATGTTCATATTGTCACAGAATTGGCCATTTTAGCCTCATCAAGTTGGGTTCTGTGTCCCATTTGACGCCATCTTAGAGTTCTTTGAGTGTGTACTTTGCTCTGTGTGCTTGAGCATCTTCCCATGTGTAGAAAGAAGGTAATGATGTCCATGTCAGAGCATTGCTTTGAAAATTTAAAGAGAAAAAAAATGTGAATATGACAACCTACAGCATATGTCATTCCATAGGCCCTCAAAATGGTAATTGCCCGTTTCTTATTTCTTCTCCTTCTTTCTATCAGTGAGATACAGCAGAAATTAGCATCATAGCTTGACTTACCAGAGAGAATACTTGGATACGTAACAGCAAGCAAGGATAAGCCCACATTTCCATGATATCTGAGCTTCAGTGTCACTGCTGTGAGGGGAGGGGACTCTGTGGTGGAGCTAGGGGAGAGGAAAGTGTCATTGCACAGCTTTCAGTGAACCGAGTGGTGACAGGCAAGCACATCATTCACCCGTTTCTCCTGTGTTTCATGTAGTTTTCCCATTCTCTCGTTTCCTCTCTTTTCCATGCGCTATCTTACCCCCTGGCTCTCCCTTCTGGTAGAACCTCAGAGAAGGGTGCGGACTCCGAGCCCCAGAAACAGGAGCTGATAGAGAAGAAACCAAGTGTGATCTTGAGTGTGCTAGACAGGCTCCTGGAGCTAGATTGAAGAGTCCCATCTTTGAGACACTTCAGGTAAGTCACTCTGCTTCCTGCAGCCTCATCTACACAACAGGATAACAATACCCAATGCTCCCAACCTCCCAGGAATATTGTGGAGTTTAGGTGTGATCCCATGTGGAAGTCTATCTGTGCTTATAGGTGGGAGGGAAGGACCAGTGCACTTTTGAGTAATCACATTAACGGAGACACCCCAGATGGCACAGAACTCTGTGTGGTAGACATTAAGTTAATGCTACATGAATGTCAGCTGTTTAGGTCAGGATTTCTCCAAGTGTGGGTCATGGTCTATTTTATCACAATCTTCAGGAGGTGCTTGTTAAATAGCAGACACTGGACTCAACCTGGGTCTGCTATATCCAAAACAGGGAGGTGGGATGGGAGGTCTGCATATTTGAACAGTTTCTCCTGTTGGTTGCTGTATTCATCCAAATGTGAAAAGCACCACAGTGTTCTTAACATTTTGAATTCTTTAATGTCTAATTTGTGACAATGTCTCCTACATCTTAGCTTTAAGTATTTGTTTCTGATTCCAGGAGGTCAAAAGGGAACCATTCTTCATTTTCAGTAATATTATTTAGCATTTTATATGTGGGAGACCGCATTCACTTCCCAAAGCTGCCGTAACAAGTAACATAAGCCAGGTTGCTTAAACAATAGAAATGTCTTGTCTCACAGTTCTGGAGGCTAGAACTCTGAAATCAAGTTGTTGCCAGGGCCATGCTCCCTTTGAAGCCTGCCAGAGAACCTCTGTGCTGCTTCTTAGCTTCTGGTGATTTGCCGACAGTCTCTGCATTTCTGGCTTGCAGCTGTATTCCTACAACCCCTGCCTCATCATGGGGTGTTACCCCTGTAGTTCTATCTTCACATGGATGTCTTCTTATAAGACAGCTGTCACACTAATTCAGAGGCCCACTCTACTCCAGAATGACCTCATCGTAACTAATTACTGCTGCAACAACCATAGTTCAAAATAAGGGTACATTCTGAGGGGTGAAGACTAAAGCTTATCTTTTTCAGGAGCCATAATTCAACACATAACAGCCACTGAAGTAGTCAATCAAAATGAATCTACATAATATATCTAGATTCCTAATGGTCCATTCTGATATGGCAATAATGATAAGAATGGTTAATATTTACTGCCGACTCCCTCAGTGTCCCACACTCTTGTACATACGAAACCTACACTAACTCATTTACTACTCACCACAACCTATGAGATGAGGTACTGATGCTCGACTTCAACCATCAGAGAACTGAGGCACAGTGAGAGCAGGGTTAGCCTGTCACAAGACTGAGATGTGGACAGAGTCTATGTGGCTGCGGAGCCCCCAGATATAGCAGTGTATGTTACTGCTTCTCATCTGATAAGATCTTTGATCTTTCTGTTTGTAGGGCACAGCAATAAGAAACAAAAGTCCCATGTATTTTTCTCACTTAACTGTGCAAAATTTAACATATTGACTTTATCAGTGTGGTTTAGAATTTGGGGTACTGTGTCCTGTTACACTGTGGAAGTGCTCCTACATCATCTTGTCTCCTTTTCTAGGTCTCAGGATTGTTCCTATTCTGAAGTGAATGGTTCTCCTATGGTCGGGACAGAAAATGCTTATGTTTCCCAGCCATTTTAGTAATTTGTATAATTGTAACAGCAATAGGTGTTTATTATAGTTAAAAATAGGTGACATTTTAAGGGAAATAAAGCAATACCTCATAGCCTATCGGCCAAAAAAAACCCTTTCTAAGGTTTTCATCTGCTTATTATTCTTTCAGAGTTCTTATGCAGGTATTTATATATTTATGCATGTTTCAAATTTATATATTTACATACAAAATATAAGATCTCATCTTACATTTAATTTTGTAACTTGTTTTGCCTTACTGTAGTGGGTTGAATTTTGTACACCATCCTGCCAGCATTTCCAAATCCTAACCAACCACCCCCCACCATACTTATTTGGAAGTAGGGTCTTTGCAGATATTAATGAGTTAAAGGTGTTAAGAAGAGATCATCTTGGATGGTCCCTAAATCTAAACAATTTAGGATAACCAATAAGTTTCAATGGCTGGTGTCCTTAGAAGAAAAAGGAGAGGGAGATTTCATGCACACAGGGCAGAAGATTCATGTGAAGAAAGGCAGAGCTGGACTTACTTCTGCCACAAAGCAAGGAAAAGCCAGTAGCTATCAGCAGGCTGGAAGAGGCAAGGAAGGAATCTCCTTTCGAGGCTTCAGGGGGGGGGTCCTGCCGACACCATGATTTCAGATTGCCGGTGTCCAGAAAGATGAGATGATATCTTGTTGTTCAAGCTGTGAAGTTCCTGGCAATTAGTTATGTCAGTCCTAGGAAACTAGTACACCACTACCACATTACCCCACATCATTGACTGTGAATAAACGTCATTCTGTATCCTGTTTATTCATGTCTGTGGAGATAGTAATGCCAATAAAGATATATAAGAAAAATGACTTGGCTGAATTTTTATATGGGTAAATTTTTTGCATTGATTCATTTCATGCTCACAAACCCCCTTCCTTCCTGCCCCCCCCCCGCCCAATATGGCAAATATTGTTGCCCATCCCCATTTTAAAGAAGAAAGCTGAGGGACAGAGAGAAGGACTTGGCCCAGGACTGCACAGTTAGGAAGTAGAACAGCTTAGGCTTATCCCTGACCTCATGCTCCAGAGCCTGTGAATCTGAGTCTCGAAAAACTTTGAACCCATGGCATACAGAGAGATAAGTACTTTCTTCATAAAGCTATCTTCTCATTAAGAAAACAATGAGAAATGACTTCACTGCTGACCTTAGCCCTGAGTCTCAGCCAGTCCCTACTGCTGTGTCCCAAGGCTTAAAGGCCATTTAAGTCCCACCGCTGCCATATAGTCAGGCAAGTTTTTTCATTTATGCCTTGAGAGAGCTCTGTGACAACGTTAGCCTTAGTTCCATTTCACATGTGATCACACAGGATCAAGTTCACAGAGCTAAAGTCACCTCCTCCAATGAGTGGCAGGGATGGGAATGAGGTTCCATCCCTCACACTCCCTAGAGGACACAGAGCACCACCCTTTTAGAAGACTGGCTTCCAGGGATGGAGAAATGGTCATTTGCAATCCCTACTATTGTGGCACCATGGGACTCCCTCAACAACCTTTCTGGTTGATGAAGATGACAGAGGAGACAAAATCCTGCCTGTGCCAAGAGACTTGGGTTTGGGCCACATCCTTTGGCTGATCCCTGAAGGTGATGAGTAGGGATTAGGCAGAAGCTCAGTTATTCTCCTTGGACAGGCGATCTAGAAGGAAAGAAAATAATATGTATGGAACTGGAGCTGCTTTAAGCAAGATGTACTTTATATTTCATCCCTTTAATCTTAACAAGCTGCTCAAGTTAACTCTCATCATTATGACCATTACTCATACCAGGGCACTTTGACATTAGAGGAGTACATGTAACTCTGAGAAATACTTTTTTGTTTTCTCCTAATCAGCATCTCACTCTGGAATTACTCTAAGAATTTCACCATTTTTCCTTGATGCTTCTTGGGAGCTGAATGCCCTAATCTTTCTGGAGATCAGCAGAGTGCACCCTGAAATATTGTTTAATATTATTTTTTATTTTTTTAATATAAAAAATGTTTCCCCCTCTTTAATTCCCCCCACCCCCTATTTCTGCCATGACCTGCAGATGTTGCCACCTCCATTTTTAAGAACTGGATCTCTGAAGATGGGGCATCTCCCCCAACGTGCTACCGGGCACCCAGGGCCTGGGGCACTGGGGGGGGGCTGGGGCACTGGAGGGACTTAGCACACTGGAAGGGGGCCTGGTGCACCTGGGGTATGGTCCGTGGCTCCACCTGGGGCTCAAACCCAGTACCTTCTACTTGTAAAGCAGACGTGCTAACACTACACTATGGAGCCACCCCTCAATATTATTTTTTAAACCATGACCTGTATAGATTTTGTGTTTATAATATTCAAATTTAAAATTGCATTCTAAATGGGGAAAAAAACATGAAAGATTTTGTGAAATCAGGGAGAAGATATTTTAAAACTTCATCTCAGATATTGAGTTATTGTCCATGGTTGGTGAAGCAAACTTACTAACAGTGAAGAAATTAGAAGTAATTTCAATGGAGAATTCAAATAAAAATATACAGAGCAATCAACATGTCAAAATATTCCAACCAGCAAGAACTAATAATGCAAAGACAAATCCTGAAATTCATATTAAGTGAAAAGACAAGATGAAAAGAAAGGTGAGGTCTGATCTCTTGGAAAACACTATGAGGGTGTCCAGGTTCATGTATCCCTCACCTACAGGGACCCATCTGCAGAGGAGGCACCATTTGATGACAGTAGACACCTTTGGGAAGGGGGTGGGAGTTGGCTGTAACAGATATGGGATAATTTCAATTTATATATTTTTGTATACTTTTTAAAATTTATATTCACAAAAATAGTATGTTGAAATAATTGAAAATGACATACTTTTAAATAGGTGGAAAAAAGTAATGTGCAGAAATATTCATTACCTGGGAAAACATTCATTATATCAGTTTCACCAGAAATGAAGTAGATACAAAATGCCTTGGCAGCGTATCTCTGTTTTCTTGTTTCTATGTCACCTCTAGCTCTACCATCCAAATGCACACAGGTGCAACTTTATCTTCTGTTCAGTCTAGATATCCCATGAAATGATGAACAAAGAGGAATTGATATTAATGGGCCAACAAAATCCATAAAAATCTGGCCAATGCTCTGGAGCCAAGATCCCAGTCTCTATCCCTCCCTCCACTTGCAGAGCCCCCAGGTCTGAAACCCTCAGAGCTGATGTCCTGAATCTAGCTTACTGGTGGCGTCCATCTCCGTTTTTCTTTTTAAGAAAAAGGAATACATTTTACAAGAATTAAAAATGTCTTGGAATGTTTTCTTTATTGTAATACCAGTTTGTTTGGAAAATTTGTGTGTATATAAACATATTTCCATCTGCTCTTGATCCAAAGTCTATATCACATTCATTGCTTTATATGTTCTTTCGTCAGTGTAGGTTAGACTCCACACTTAGGAGGAGTCCCTCTCAGTAAGTAGGGCATTCATCCTCCATTACCCCACCCCTATAGATACTGCCCAGATCTTCCCCATTCCCTGTCTGTCATCCCTGTTTAGGACACAAGACAGAGATGCTCAGACCCTGCTCCAAAGCCCCATGGTCTCTCAGTAACCTTCCGTTTGCTGAGCTGCCTTCAGCCACTCACCACCAACTGCCAAGGTGCACTACTGCCACCTGGGTTTTGATCCTATGCAGGTCCTGATGTGTAAGGTTTCACAGTCTTCTTTCACACCTATCAGTTTTTTTGAGACAGGATTAGAATCATTCTGTGCATAGGTTTCATAGGTTGAATTTTAAGAAAGGTTATTGTATTTTTTTTTGTTTACTCAGAAACTTCTTAAGAGAGAAGTTTGCTGATGAATGTACGTTATTGCCACTTTGTGACGAAAGCCTGAACTGACTTGAACCTCTAGTAGCAAGAAGGTGAGAAGGAGGGGCTGTGAGGAAATGTAGCATATTCAAGTACAGGAGTACTGACAACAACTTAATTCATTGATGGCCATTTGGGTTGTTTCCACTGTTTGACTATTATAAATGATGATGTACATTTATTTACAAAGTTTTATGCAAACATATTTTCATTTCTCTTGGGTGTGTGCCTAGGAGTGGAATTGTGGGTCATATGTAACTATCATCAACATCTGAGGAACTGCCAGACTATTTTCATGACCTGACAGTCTTGAGAAGAACAGGCTTAGTTGTTGTTTTTCTCATGATTAGACTAAGATTATGGGTTTTCAGAAAGAATACTACATGATTGTATTACCCTTCATTTTACAATGTACTAGGGAGGATAAGATACCCACATGATATTACTGGAGATGTTGACCTTTATTTCTGGATTAAGGTGGGGTTTGCTGAGTTTCTCCAGTATACAGTAACTATTTTGCATGTGCCTACTCTATTCCTTAAAAGTGAGGCAGCTATTTGCCCTGCCCTATACATATATACAGTAGAAAGAGAGGATTGATTGATTGATTGAATGAGTGATTACGAGGAATTAGCTTATGCCATTATAGAGCATGGGAAGTCCCACGATCTGCCATCTGCAAGCTGGAGACCCAGGAAAGCTGATGGTATAGTTCCGCTTCAAGTCCTAAGGCCTGAGAACCCAAGCCCAATGGTGTTGCCCAGTCTGAAGGAAGGAGAAAACCAATGTCCAACTGAACCAGTCAAGCAGAGAAAGCAAATTATTCTTCCTTCACCATGTTGTTCTGTTCAAGCTCTCAGTGGATTGGATGATGCCCACCGCATTGGGAGCAGATCTGTTTTACTTAGTCTATCTATTCAAATGCTAATCTCATCCGGAAGTACCCTCGCAGACACACCCAGATATCTGGGCATCTAATGGTTCAGTCAAGCAGACACATAAATGAATCATTACACACTTCATGGAAGGAGCATGTCTGCATATACTATTTGGAACTATTCAATAAAAAACAATTCGACTCCTCTCACCATTCTTTTTTAATTAATTCAAACATTTATTAACATTAGCATGGATAGATTCATACATATTTATTATATAGGTTAGGTTATTTTGCTGAATAGATATATCCCAAAAGAAAATCCAGCATATGATTTCTGTGAAGCAGTATAAGCATTTTGGCTGCTATCAGAAAATACCACAGAGTGAGTGGCTTATAGCAATGGAAGTTTATTTCTCACAGTTCTAGAGACTGGAAGTCCAAGTTCAGGGTGGTATCATGGTCAGGTTCTGCTGAAGGTTGCTGACTACCAGCTTCTCACTGTGGCAGTTTCTGTCCTTATGATCCAATTTACCTGCCAAAGGCCCCACTTCCTAATACCATAAGTAGGGGGTTAGGTTTCAATATATGCATTTTTGGGGGACACAAACATTCGGTGATAGCAAGTGCTATTACATCATCTATATATTTTACATAGTTAGATATACCATACAACTAAGGTATATTAGACAATTTTTTAATATAATGCATTTACCCATGGTATAGTACAAGACAACATCATAATTTCAGAGGATTTAATTGCATACTTGGAAACTCATTGAGAGAGAAATAAAAAGCATAAGTTAGGTGTTATTGAAGGGACCATGAAAAATTATTGCTACAATTCAGAAAGACTATTAGCAAAATCCTTTATAATGAAGCCAAGTATGGGATTTAGAGAAAAATGTGTGCTTCACTTGAGAGCCCATTGCCTATAGCACACCTTTCCCCATTATCTGACTCTGACTCTATGGAAGGTGTTTTGCGACTCTAACATTTAGGTAATGATAGTATTGCAATAGAACCCTCATTCACACACAAGCAAATGAATTCTGTCTTGGTGAGGGAAATTTTTGTCTCCATTTGAATCTTCATTTTTTAACACTCATGCCCTATAAATGTGACAAAAGGTGTATGTTGACCTTGTCACATCTAATTTCAGTGCAGTGTGGGGAAGACAGCCCCATTACATAAAGGAGGAAGACTGAGTTGGAGGGGAGATGAGAGGTATATGAGTCGAGTATCAAGAATTCTTTGTAGAACTTTGGTGCAAAGGGCAGAATACACATAAAGAAGACAGTAACTAGAAATGTGGGGAAGGGTCAGGGCTTTAAATCATGTTTCAAAATCACCAGTGACTAGAGACATGAGCAGGTTGAAATCTTAATGGGAAGGAGCCATCTCTTCTTAGTTTTAACACCTGAGTTTACCACACCACTTTTCACACTTTACATCCTTGTTTTCATTCTGGAGAAGGCTACAATTTAACCAAAGGAGTAGTGTAGTTTGATCCTGTTACCTGCTAACAGTATGAGTGGATGGATGAAAAGATGGATGGATGGATGGGTGGATGGATGGATGGATGGATGGGTGGACGGATGTATGAATGGACGGATGGATGCATGCACGCACACATGCACGCACACATGTATGCATCAAATGTGTGCTGGGAATACAGAATTTTGTGCCCCAGGGCAGAGCTGTTCATGTAGATGATTGAACCCGTGGTGTTGGGTAGCTGAGAGGATGCAGTTTCTCAAGATTCTGCAACTGATAGCTGCAAGTTGAAGGCCCTCAACTTCGGTATTCAGAAGCAGATTTAGGGAACGGCTGCACCTTAAGTCCTGGAGGAGTCCAACTCTGACCTGAGCAGGTGAGTTTACAGACAGGCTTGCTTTCCATAGATGGGGCAAGATGGAGATGGGATTCTGGTCTGCTTAGAAGTATGCTGTGGTCCAGCTCTTGTGCTATTGGGAAAATCTTAAGAAATTATAGATCTGGCTCCTCTTTAATTTGAACCTAACATATGTCACAGAGAGATATTGTAACCTCCTAGGTATACACACTGTCATTAGGGTCTCCAAAAGACACCACACACACACACACACACACACACATACACACACACACGTGCACACACTCAACCTGGAATGTACTGTGGGCAGGAGCAGTAGGAGACTCTGCAAGCTCATGTGCCTGTTGCTCAGTATTTGTTAGTCTGCATATGTAACTGGACTTTTTGCATTAAAAATGATGACAATGATGATTAGCACTGTATGTATTCTAGGGAAAATTTTAAAAATTACCTTAATGTTCAGCTAAACATGATGAGAAGATAATTTAGTTACACAATAGTTACTCAATGTGGGCGAGCATTGGGGAAGTCAACACTCTAATATTGCTGGTGGGATGCCAATCAGTACACCATTCTTCCAGTTGATCGCCAATGTCCATTAAAGAGCTGTGCACTCTTAGTCTGTATGTATTTGAGACTTACTCCTTCAAGTAATTTTATCCTCAGCATGACACTTGTCCTCTATTAGAGAGTGCATATTCCTTATGATACAGGTTGTGTGAGCATTCCACTTTCAGTAGCACTGACCTAAACACGCTCCCTTGTGTTTATAGGATAGGAAATTGAGGTCCAAAGAGTTTCACTGATGAGCAGAAAAACAGGCAGGACTAGTAGCCTGGCTTCAGAGGTAAAGATACAGATTTCAGATTTCAAAATTAATGTATTTGTTACAAAAATAAATGCAGTGTAGAAATTTATATTTATTAGGGACTATTTTCTTCTATATTTCTTTCATCCTGATACACAAGATAGCCATCCTTTATAATTAAATTTATATTTTCCAGATATATTCTGTGTATACAGTACAATAGAGATAGAGTAACATGAACATATATTTCTCAGAATTTGATATATATTGTTTTCGGCACTTCTTAACCACACACAAATATATACATATACATGTAATTTATTTTATACTTTAATCTTTGCATATTTGAATGTGATGCATAGTTCTTATTTGAGTAACTGTAGACATTGAAAAAAATTTAGGTGATCAGATTTATTTATAGATAATATTAAACATTTAAAAAAATATGTTATAAATATTTTCCAATAATTCACATTTCTTTATGTGTAACATTTTTGTTTGCTATAAACAATGTCTTTTTTAAATTTCTATTTCTTTCTCTTTTTTTTGTCAGATACTGTTCATTTTCTTTTAATTTTTTAAATTTTAATGCAGTTCAGATCAGCATGTCTGGTTAATTTCAGCTCCTTCACACCCCTTTACCCCATCTATCTCCCCCCTCCCACTCCTCAGTACCCTCTGGTAACCACTAGCTATTGTCCATGTCCATGAGTCTCTGTTTGTTCATCTTGTACATTTGTTGTTTTAAATTTTGTATCCCACATATAAGTGATATCATGTGATTTTCAACTTTTTCTGTCCAGCTTATTTCACTTAGCATGAATCTTGAGGACCATCTATGTTGTCACAAAAGGCAATATTTTGTCTCTTCTTATGGCTAAGTAAATTCCATTGTATATATGTACCCCGCTTCTTTAGTTATCATCTATCATAGGACACTTTGGTTGCTTCCATGTCCTGATCACTGCGAATAATGCTGCTATGAACATTGGTGTGCAAATCAGTTTTTGGATTTGAGTTTTCAAGTCTTTGGGGTAAATACTCAGTACAGGGATTGCTGGATCATATGATAGATCAATTCTTAGTTTTTTGAAGAACCTCCATACTGTTTTCCATAGTGGCTGTACCAATTTGCAGTCTCACCAGAAGTGTATGAGGTTTCCTTTTTCTCCACATCCTCCCAACATTTGTTATTATTGTCCTGTTGATTATAGCTATTCTTACAGGTGTGAGATGGTATCCATTGTGGTTTTAATTTGCATTTTCCTTATGAGCTAGTGGATGTTTGAACATCTTTTTCGTATATTTATTGGCCATTTGTATGTCCTTCTAGGATAAGTGGCTGTTTGAGATCCTCTGCCCATTTTTTTGATGGATCATTTGTTTTTTTTGTTATTAGTTGTATGAGTTCTTTTGTATATTTTTGAATATTAGGCCTTATCAGAGGCGTTACTTGCAAATATATTTTCCCATTTTGGATGGTTTCTCTTTACTTTATGATGGTTTTCTTTTGCTGCTGCAGAAATTTTTAGTTGATGTATTCCCATTTATTTATTTTTTTGCTTTTACTCTCTTGCCTTTGAGGTCAAATTCATAAAATCCTCTTTAAGTCCAAGGTCCTTGAGTTTAGTTCCTATGTTTTCTTCTCTGCCTTTTATTGTTTCAGGTCTTATATTCAGGTCCTTAATCCATTTTGAGTTATTTTGGTGTGTGGTGATACCAACAGTTAGTTTATTCTTTTGCGGTGGATTTCTGTTTTCCTGGCATATTTATTGAAGAGCTTTCCTTTCTCCACTGTATGTTTTTGGCTTTTTTTGTCAAAATTATTTGCCATATGAAATGGGTTCACTTTCTCACTCTTGAATCTATTACACTGGTCCATGTGTGTCTTCTTTCTGTTAACACTGCTATTTTGATTGTTTCACTTGTGAGTATATTTTGAAGTCAGGCAGAGTGATGCCTCCAGCCTAGTTCTTTTTTCTTAGACTGGTTTTGGTGATTAAGGGTCTTTTTGCTTCCAAGAAATCTGATGACTTTTCTTCTATGATCTTTTAAAAAAATGTCCATGGGATTTTTGATGGAGATTGATTAAATCTGTATAATGCTTTAGGTAATATGGTCATTTTAACTGTGTTGATTCTTCCAATCCTAGAACACGGAATATTTTTTCCATTTCTTTGTACCTTCTTCGATTTCTTTTCAGGGTCTTATACTTTTTATTATAGAGGTCTTTCACATGCTTCGTTAGATTTATTCCTAGTTATTTATTATTTTTGTTGCAATTGCAAAAGGAATCATGTTTCCACTTCTTTTTCTGACACTTCATAATTAGAGTATAGGAATGCTATGGATTTTTGAATGTTGATTTTGTATTCAGAAACTTTACTGTAAAAGCTTATTGTTTCTAATAGTGTTCTTGTGGAGTCTCAAGGGTTTTACTATATAGAGAATCATGTCATCCACAAAGAGTGACAGTTGGACTGTCTTTGTTTTCTTTGGACTCTTTATATTTTTTTCTTGCCTGATTGCAACTTACTAGGACCTCCGATGTTTATCTGAATAACAGTGGAGATAGTGGACAGCCTTGTCTTGTTCCTGAATCTAGAGGGAAGGTTTTTCCTTTTCTATCATTAAGTATAATGCTGGCTGAGGGTTTATCATAGATGGCCTTTATTATGTTTAAGTATTTCCTTCTATACTGATTTTGTTGTTTTAATCATAAATGGATGCTGTACTTGTCAATGGCTTTTTTCTGCATCTATTGATATGATGATAATGATTCTTATTTTTTAATTTGTTTATGTAGCATATCACATTAATCTATTTTGTGTATGTAGAATCATCCCTGTGCTTTGGGATGTAAGCCCACTTGATGTCGGTGGTATATATCTTTATACTGCTGTATTTGATTCACTAGTATCTATTTAGGACTTTTGAGTCTGTTTTCACATGAAGAGACCATTGGTCTATGATTTTCTTCTTGTGTATTATATTTTACAAGTTTTGGTAATCAGAGTTATCTTGGTCTCATAAAAATGAGTTGGGAAGTATTGTCCTCCTCTTCGATTTTTTGGAGGAGTTTGAGTAAAGTAGGTATTAAATCTTCTTTGATTTTTAGTAGAATTCACTGGTCCTGGACTTTTACTTTTGGTAGATTTTTTTAATGGTATTTTTCAATTTTCCATACTGCTGATTGGTCTACTTTAGGTTTTCCAGTTCTTCTTGATTCAGTCTAGAAAGATTTTCTAAGTACTGATCCATTTCTTCTAGGTTATCAAATTTGGTATTATATACTTTTTCATAATATTCTTGTGATTCTTTGTATTTCTGCTGTCATTCGTAATTTCTCCTCTTTCATCCCTAATTTCATTTGTGTCCTTGTCTCTTTTTTTTTTTCTTTAGTGAGTCTAACCAGGCATTTGTCAATTTCATTAATCTCAGAAACCAGCTCTTTGTTGCATTTATTTTTTTCTATTTTTTTTTGTTTGTTTTTCAATTTCATTTATTTCTTCTTTAATTTTGATTCTTTTCTTTTCTGCTGACTTTAGGATTCATTTGTCTTTCCTTTTCTAGTTTTTACGAAGTGTTAGGTTGTGTTTATTTAGGCTCATTCTTGTTTTTTTGGATATAAGGCCTGCAATGAAAATAAACTTTCCTCTTATGACTGCTTTTGCCATGTCCCAAAAGTTTTGATATGTCGTAATTTGTGTTTCATGTACTATTTTTTACCTGGGCATTAATGGAAGTATATTCTTCTTCTTTTTTTTTTCAGAAAAGAAGATTTATTATATAAATGTCTCTCTTAATCTTTTGGAAATTAGGCATTTTCTTTTTGTTTCCAGTAGGTGACATCTTAGTCTCTTGGATCCATGCTTTTATATAAGATCTTAATAATGTCTTTTTTTCCTTATAGATTTTTAATCATGGTCACTAACCTCAGTCTCCAGTCCCTGTCAGTGTTAGTGACATTTTTGTTAGCATTTGCTCTGATTCCATAGGGCTCCGCAGTGTTCCGTCTCAGAGGATATGGTGGAGGGGCTCTCTGCATCGGGGGATGTGGGCTGGCGCTCATCCTCATTTTGCAATTGTGGGTGGTATAATCATACTGTTGTTTTTTCTGCTGTCCCCACTACTCTGACATCCACTTCTCTGTTTTCTGCTTTAATGCCTCTGCACTGCCTGGCAGCTTGGAGCTCACAGCTCTCCCAGGCAGGGCTTGTCAGAGAACCTGCTTGCAACTTCTCCCCTGCCCCTCCTCCTACAGGAGCTCCAATAGCTGTGAGAGGCAGCTTCTTTGTTTCTCTCAGTCCACTGCCCGACACCGGGGTTCTGACTGTGGTAGCTATTATATGCAGATCCCACGCTCAGACGTGCTGCTTTGCAGTTTGGATCTTTTTTATTGAATTTTAGATTACTCAGCTTATCATTGTTTCAAGGGGAGAGATCTGGGACGTCTCTCACTATGTTCATGTTTCTGACATCTCCCTGTGTTCATTTTCTAGAAGCTTACTGAGATAGACTTTATACTTGTTTAAGGAGTGAAATCAAATATACTTTTCCTCCAAGCTTCATTTATCAACTTCTGAAGGATCATTATTGTGGAACCCCAGCATTTTTATAAATCTCCTTATATCTATAGAGTTAGGAATTAAGAAATGGACAAAGGAAAAGTGATTTTTATAGAACATTCTGTAAGTATCCCCAACTTGCACATGCGGTGTGTCATTCGTGACATTCTTTTTAAATACAGCTCAGTGTCGTTAAGACTAAGCTTGCATTTTTTTTGAAGAGGATCTCAGTACTGAACGGGTAGCCTGAGAATACAATGAACTGAGAGCCTTGGCAAGTTGAGTGTGGAGCATTAGCAGATTTTGCTCTATCTCCAGCCAGTGCATTGATAGAGCTATAGTCATGTTCTCTTGTTTTGAGCTTTGATACACCACACAAGGCTAATGCCTCTACCCTTTTCATGTGAACACCCGTTGTCACCCCACTTACACTTCAAAATTCTGCTCCTAGTCATCTTCTACTTACTCCCACTACCCACATGGGCCAACTACTCTGCTCAACCTCTCTAATTCTTATTTTTTAATGAAAAAGTTTTTATTTTGAAATAATATATGTTCACAGGGAAAGTTGCAAAAATAATACAGAGAGGTACTGTGTACTCTTTCCCTAGTTTCTCTCAGCCATAACATCTAACTAAATATAGTACAATATCAAAACTGGGAAACTGACATCTGTACAATCACAGAATTTATTCAGATATCACCCCTTTTACATGGCAATCATTTGTATTTATGTGTATAATTCTGTGCAATTTAACCTCTTGTGTAGATTCATATAACCACCACAATCAAGATACTGAACTATATTCTATCACAACAAAAATCTCCCATGTTACCCTTTAATGTCACACTCATCACCTTTTAATCCTTGGCAACCACTAACCTGATCTTTCTCTCAATAATTTTTTGTTCCAGATGTTATATAATGCGAGCATGTGGTATGAAGCTTTTTTAAAAAAATTGAGATAAGTTTTATATAACATAAAATTAACCACTTTTAAAGTATACAATTTGGTAACATTTAGTACTTTTCACTAGTGTTGTACAATTATCGCTTTTATCTTATTATTCAACATTATTTTTATCATCCAAAAAGGAACTACATAACCATTAAAAAATCATTCCCTGTGGTAAAGTTTGGGCCTTTCAGGGTTGATCAAGGATCAGAGAGGACCTCGAGAGTCAGTAACATGCAAGCCTTATTTGTCCGATGGTTGGAGGTTTGTGTGAAGGAGAAGTCTCTCCTAGCAGACACCATTCAGAGACAGTGGCATGAAGCTACCACCCACAAGAGGAACAGGGCTAAGAAATCTCATGAGAAAGAGAGAAACCAGAGGGAGGCTTACGTGTCTAGTAATGTCATTTCTGCAGTGGTGTGGGGAGTCTGTGGATCAGAGACCTCGAATGGGCAGCAGCAATTTGGAGTCTTTTTATACTTTACAGGGTTTATCTCATCCGATGCTTATGTGTTGGGCGAAGTCTTGTAGAGCAGGTCAAGTTGATAGATCTAAATAGATAACAAATATTTTTTGGATATATTTTAAAGCAATCGAATGTGTTCAAATTGGAGTTTGGCACCAGCGGGCTTGGACTAATTATTGTAGCCTGCTGTGAAGAAGTAAACAATGTGAGGGTTCATTTTAGGCTAATAAACAGAGGCCATCTCTGGACCATTTATGTAACACTCCTCATCCCTTCTATCAGCTTATGACAACCACTAGTCTGCTTTCTGTTTATTTACTTCTACCTATCTGGATATTTCACATAAAAAAAATCATACAATATTTGACCTTTTTGTGACTGGCTTTTTTCTCTTAGCTAAATGTTTTTGAGATTTTTTTCACTTGTAACATGTATCAGTATCGCATTCCTATTTATGGCTAAATGATATTCCATTGTAGGGATATACCACATTTATTATTAATTGATCAGTTGATGGATCTTGGGTTGTTTACACCTTTGGGTTATTATGAATAGTACTGCTATGAATATTCATGTACAAATATTTGAATGTCTTTTTCAGTTCTTTTGGGATATAAACCTAGGATTGGAATTGCTGGGTCATGCGTAGTTATATTTTTAAATTTTTGGAGAAACCACCAAACTTTTTTCACCAGTGACTTGCATCATTTATACATTCCACCTAGCAATGTACAAGGGTTCCAGTTTTTCTAACAACCTTGCCAACTCATGTTATTTCTGTTTTTTTTTTTTTAATTACAGCATCTGAGTGGGTGGGAAGTAGTATTTCATTGTGGTTTTTGATTTGCATATCTATAAATGACTAGGATATTGAGCATCTTTCATGTGCATATTGGCCTTTTGTATATCATTTTTGGAATAATGTCTATTCAGGTCCTTTGACTATTTAAAAACATTTTTCCTGGTTCTTTTTCTTAATTTTAGTTTATTATTAGTTTCAAGTACATAGTACATTGGTCAGACATTTGTACAGTTTTATAAACTATACCACTAATTGCTCTTTCTCTCCTCTGGCTCTCCACTTAGCCATTACATTAATGCTGACTGCCATTCCCTATGCCATGCTCCCCATCCCCATGACCATCTATCAACTATTAATTTATACTTCTTTAACCCTTCGCCCCTTTCTCCAGCTCCCAAACCCCCACCCCTCTGTCATCACAAGATTGTCTCTATATTTGTGAGTCTGTTCTTGATTAGTTTGTTCTTCTTGTTCCTTAGATTCCACATGTAAGTGAAATCATATGGTATTTACTTTCTCTGTCTGACTTATTTTTACTCAGCACAATAAACTCTAGGTCCATCCATGTCAATGCAAATAGTAGGATTTCATTTTTTAATGACTAATGTTCATTGTATATATGAACCATAACTTCTTTATACAATTATCCGTTGATGAGAATTTAGGTTGCTTTCATATCTTGGCTATTATAAATTGGCAGCTATGAATATTGGGAGTGCATAGATTTTACAAATTTATTGTTTTGGTTTTCTTTGGATAAATACAAAAGTGCAATTGCTGGGTCAAAAGATATATCCATTTTTAATTTTTTGGGAAACCTCCAGACTGTTTTCCATTGTGGCTGTACCAATTTGCAATCCCACCAACAGTATATGAGAGTTCCCTTTTCTCTGCATCCTCGACATCACTTGTTGTTCTTTGGTTATTGATGATAACCATTTGGAAGGTGTGAGGTGATATTTCACTGTGATTTTAATGTGCATTTCTCTGATGATACGTGACCTTGAGTATCTTTTCATATGTCTATTAGCCATCTGCCTTCTCTTTGGAGAAATACTATACAGATATTTCTTCTCATTTTCTAATTGGATTTTTTATTTGGTTGAGTTCTATAAGTTTCTTATATATTTTGAATATTAACCTCTTATCTGATGTATCATAAGCAAATATCTTCTCCCATTTAGTCGGTTGTCTTTTTGTTTTGTGATGGTTTCCTTTGTTGTACAAAAAAACGTTTTAGTTTGATGTAGTCCCATTTGTTTTTTTTTTTCTTTTGTTTCCATTGCCCAGGGAGATATATCTGAGAAGAAATTACTGTTAGTGGTATCAGAGGGTTTACTGCCTATGTTTTCTTCTAAAAGTTTTTATGGTTTGGGGTCTTAAATTTAAGTCTTTAATCCATTTTGAGTCTATTTTGTATATGGGTAAAAAGATGGTCTAGTTTATTTTTTACATGTATCTGTCCAGTTTTCCTATTACAATTTGGAACAGACTATTTTTTTAACCCATTGTGTATTCTTACTTCCTTTGTCATAATTAAGTGAATGCATAGGCATGGATTTATTTCTAGCTCTCTGTTTTGTTCCAATCAATGTACCCAATTTTATGTCAGTACCATGCTGTTTTGATTACCGTAGACTCGTAGTATAGGATATCAGGTAGTGTGATACCTTCAACTTTGTTATTCTTTCTCAAGATTGTCATGGCAATTCAGCATTTTTTATGG